>JAODAL010010346.1:0-105661 GCA_025379985.1 Phyllomedusa bahiana | reverse complement strand
ATTTTAAAAAAAGACCACATTGTCTCATTTCCAGGTGACAGTCAGGAAAAATTTATACTTGTTTTGATCTAATATACTCGGGTGATGTGGAACTTTTTATCTTTTAATCATGGTGTAATAGCCATGGCAGATCTGGCTTTTATCTGTTAGTCACCAGGCTACCATGGCAACCCAGAACCTATAACCACTCAATGACGTACATGTACAACGTTTTGTGGGAATTACACCCAGCAGTGCCAAAGACTTTGAATGGAGCTTCACGGCTCATGGTTGTCTTTAACTCTATCCTAGTTCTTACTAGCAATGGTCTTGTGTTAGGAGGGAAAGTGGGACCAGAGGCTCATATTCGAAAGATAGGTGGGGGTTCCAGCAATTAGGCCCACTGATCTAGTGTTTATCACCTACCCACTGGGGTAAGTTAGTCCTTCATGACCAGGATAATAATAATCTTTACTTATATCACGCCAATAAATTCTGCAGCACTTTACAATATAAAGGGTATAAACACAGACAAAAAGACAGACATTACACAATAAAAGCCACTTACAGATGAGGCACAAGGTGTGAGGGCCCTGCTCACAAGAGCTTACAATTTAATAGAGTGTATGAGTGAGACAAAGGGTGAGGAGTGCTAAGTTTAGAATGGTCCAGCCATGTTTCATAAATATGGGATGGTTTAAATAAAAATTGTAAAATAAAAATAATAATAATAATAATAAATAAATAAATAATAATATGAAAGACCAGGTTTTTGAGAAACCAGAGTTTCTATTGACAGATTTTTCACTTTGTTTTATAAACAATACATCGTGGCCCTCTTTTCTGGTGTGACAAACCCTCCTAAAAGACGATTTTACCTGCAATGTAAGGTTATTACTTTTGTCTGAAAGTAGGATAATGGAAAGTTATTTATTTTACTCTACTGCCATCTACAGGTGTGTTAGTTGTGTTGCAGAAAAAAATGATCATAGTATGAGTCTAAAGACAGACCTAATAAAAGTGTGACATTGAGTCGTACAGAATATAAAGTAGTTACTGCCTTTATTATATGTATAATACCATTATAATAAAATACTTTGCTGCAACATCAATTCTACTCCTCACTGCTTCTCAGTAGTAACCACTCAGTATAGGTGTTAGGACTATCACATTTTTTGGTTGGCTTTTACTGACAAGTATTTGTATATACAATAGACAATAAAGATTTATGCAACAAATATAAGATAGGTGTTAAAGCTACTGTAAGTGCATGTCACATGGTGGAGTCACAGATTGGATGCACAGTTAGTAATATTATAAGAAATTAAAGTCTGCAATTACAGAATTAAAATATGCTCAACTCTAAACCCTTTGGCACTGCAGCTTTTTGGGCCATGAAGTGTTTTTTTTCCCCATTTTTAAATGACTGCATTCCATGAGTCATATATTAATTTTTTTTGTGTAGGAATGGTACAAGTATATATGCAAAATGTATATAGTTTTTTATATTTTACTATATTTGCACAATAAGACAAGAAAAAGCCTCATCATATTCTCAGAATTATGACTTAATTTTCTGGTAATGAGTAGTTTTTAGCGATTGCGTTGGCTATAGAGATAGATCGATAGTCGATAGTCGGCCGCTATCGATAAGGTTTTTCGATTGTGAGCATCGATTATGAGCGATTACCATTAAAGTCTATGGGAGAGCAACAACACCTTCATTATTACACCCAAACAGGCCTCGAGAAGCTGGAATTAACTCCACAACAGTTTAAATGGATACGTGCTACGTCTTAGGCAACACACTTGGTTATAAAAATCACAGAAAAAAAGTCACAGCCATTTAACTATCCCTGCTTGTACCACAGCCCGACCTTAAAAACCCGCATCACCACAAATTTTAAAAAGGCCCGAAGGCAGTATGATTTGAACCTCATGTTACTTGACGGACATTTATATCCCTGTCCGGGAACGAGCATGACCCCAAACCCATACCCCCCAATTTAAAAAATGCCGCAAAAAGGGTCTTTCAAACCCCCATTTTAGTTGAAGGGGCACTAAAAATTTTTCCCCTTTCCGAGAATGACCATTAAAAACCCTTTTGACCCCCGTTTAAAAAGTGCCCCGGAAAAAAAGGGTCTTTCAAACCCCCATTTTATTGAACTACATTTTAATATACTGTCCAGGGGCCCCAGCATGAGCCCCAAAACCCGCAGACCCCCACATTTAAAAGGCCCGGAAAAAAAGGGTCTTTCAACCACATTTTGTTTTATGGACATTGACTATACCGTCCCGGGGCCCCAGCATGAGCCCCAAACCCCGATACCCCCACATTTAAAAAGTCCGAAAAAGGAGTCTTTCAAAACCCCCATTTTGTTTCACTGGAATTGACTATACCTTCCCCGGCCACAGCAGAGCCCCAAACCTGCTGACCCCACTTTTTAAAAAATGCCGGGAAAAGGAGTCTTTCAACCACCTTTTTAGTTTCACTGGACATTGGACTATACTGTCTGGGCCACAGCATCATGGACCCAGGGCCCGGTTACAGTGGGTTGCGTGAAGCCCCAGGCTGCGTCCGTCATCTATTAAACACGCAGGTTTAAAATGCCCTGATTGACGCAGCAACGAAAACTGTCGTGATTGAGCAGAGGTGCGGAAGGGAAGAGTGAGAACTCCAGCTTCCTCTGTACACAGCAATACGCTGGGGTAGCGCTTGCCCTCTTAGAGTGCGGACCAAATCGAGCTTCACTTGGAATACTGGTGGGTTAACGCTCCTGTTTACACCCAGGTGCCCTTTATTTGGCATTCTTTTCTCATTTTACTCAACGTGCTGGAGGAAAATGGTCTCTGTACTTTGTTCTCTGTCCATGCTCCATACTCTATGTCCTCTGAATAACCTACATCTGGTCAAGTTTGCTGTACTCCCTTGTACTTTTCGAGAATTTTTTTAACAGCTATTTTGTACATGCAGTTGTTTAGTACTTTTAATTCTAGGGGGAAAACACATTTTTAAATAGGATGGAATCCCACCATGTCTTTGTTTCTCTTTTTTTCATGTATTAAATGGGTTGTCTCAATACAGGGATTGTTGCTATGTTAAAGAACTTGCAAAAACAAGTCATTTTGCAATACTGTGTCCATTAACAGTGTTCCTACCTATTCCTGTTTCTGGACAGCACATCACATTGAAGCCGCTCTTGACAATTGTGAAGTACAAAATGTTCTGTTAGAAACATCATTTTTTTAGAATAGACCTGTTGTATAGCTGCATGTCACGCAAAAATGCCCCCAAAAATTCAAAAAGAAATTGACCCTGAGCCACTTTGGTCATTGTGAAGAACAAATGTCTGTTAGAAACAACATTTTTTTGAATAGGACCTGTAGTATAGCTGCATGTACAGCAAAATGCCCCAAAATTCCAAGCATGACCATTGAGCCACGTTGGTCAATGTGTATGAACAAATGTCTGATATAAACAACATTTTTTTTATAATAGGGACCTGTAGTATTGCTGCATTTCAAAGCAGCATGACCCAAAAAATTATAAAAATGAGCTTCTCAGCCATGTTTAAAAAATTGTGAGGGAGAAAATGACCACTTAGAAGCACACTTTCTGTTACTAAGGACCATGATTATTGACTGTATCTCACAGCTACATGATCCCCAAAAAATTAATAATATGACTTGCCAGCCATAATAAAAATTGTGAGGGGAAATGCTACTTAGAAGCCACATTTCTGTTCCAAAGGACCATATATTATAGCTTTATCTCACTGCAAACATGACCCCAAGAAATTATTAAATATGACTTCTCAGCACTATTTAAAAATTGTGAGGGAGAAATGCCACTTTAGAAGTCATTTTCTGTTCCAAAGGAACCATGATTATTGGCTGTATCCCACAGCAACCATGACCTTCAAAAACCATTGACAATGAAGCTGAAAAACTTCTTAAGATTAAGTGGTAAATGGAATCCGGTGTTGTTCATGAGCCTTGCTGTCTTTTACGTCTCCTCACAGCCAAAAACCAGCAAAATGAACTGTTGGGAAAAGAGAAATAAAAATTGCAGTAAGAAATGATCATTTTTAAAAAAAAAGTTTTCAGAGGACCATTTCTGTTTGAAAAGGGAATGAGAAGTAGAATGGCATCTATACGGTGACTCGCTATTGTGTGGCACAACATATCAGAAGATCCAATGGCTGATTCATCTTGATGAAGTCAAAGATCCAACATTTTCTCGTTGGAAAGCCGGATGCGTTTGTCTGTCATGGCTTCCTCAGCCTGTGCCTGAAGGTCCGCTTCAGAATATGAGCTTGGCTGTCTGGGCAGACAACACCTCTATGCGTGACGAGCCAGCTGGGCCATTCGTCCCATTTTGGATTACCCAGAAGTCTATTGGGTCCGGAAAAAACATGCAAAAACATCGGTGTTGAGACGACGTGTCGTGCACCATGATCTTAGCTGGTCTCTGTTTGTTGGATGTTGTACCTGCATTGATGCGTTGGTGGGTGGTAAACAAGATTGACCAGAGGTCACCAATTTAGGCTTCTGCCACCTAGCCTGCTGCTGTCGCTACGCCTACTTGCGCACTCTAATGCTGTCACGTCGCTGTGTTGATCCCACCGTGACATTTGGGGAACGTGATGCAGACGCAACAGATGGTATCCTACGTTGATCAATTAGCCAAGGTCTCCATTTCCTGCATTTTACTCTCTATTTGGGTGGGTCGGAGGGAAATGTGCTGGATTTTTGTTTGTACCGGGGATCCAGGGGGTCGGCCCACCCAGTAAGTCTGTTCAATTTTTGATGGCATTATTGCGAGGATCATGTTGGAGGAACTGGGAGCATCCAAGCACTCATGTGAGAGATGGGATCCTTGATTTCCAAGCCTCTTGGGTCGAGCGGGCACTAGCAAAATGATTTCCTCATCTTCCTCCTCCGCCTCAAATTGCTCGCCAACTCTTTCCAAGCCAGGGGGACGTCGGGCGTTAACATCGGTGTCAAGGCAATACCTCCTCCTCCTCCTCACGCTGCTCCGCACAGCTTCAACACAGCCTGACTTGGCCTGGATTGATGCACCCGAGAGTGATGCGCCACTTGCACTAGCTCTGGACCGACCACTGCCTATGAAGACCGATGAAATTGTGAAATATGTCGGGCCTTGTGGAATTTGACGGAGAGAATAGAAAGGCTCACGTGTCCGCATCTGTGTCCGTATCCTCCTCGTCGGCTGGCGGGACCTCGTTGTTTCAGAGTGTCCAACGATCGTTCCTCAGAACTAGATCACCACAATGTCATGCTGACAAGGGCATTGTCCGCAGCTGACCATTTTGGTGGCTTCTCTTCTAAACTGACAAGGATGGTGCCGAGCTCTTTCACCTGCCTTCACTCTCGATGGTTCTACAACCACGAGGGTCCGTACCGATGCTTGTCCAGGGGCCATGTGTCACTTCGTTTATGCGTAATGGCATTGCGCTGCTGCCACAAATCGCTGGAGGCATGTGGAGTGGTGGAATTCCAGCATTGTTGCCGACGGACACAATGTGGACGGTTGGAGGGGAGGCCGGTGACGCTGCACGAAGCAGCGGGACGAAAAGCCAGGGTTGCGTGCTAACGGCCGGAGTGCGAACCTAAGACTCGAGCTTCTTCAGCAGCAGATCCCAGACCCGGGTAGCTCTTTAGAAATTTATGGTATGACAAGGTTCATGGACATGTGCCAGGCAAGGGAGATGCGCTTCCAGCCCTAC
The DNA here is from genome assembly GCA_025379985.1 of Phyllomedusa bahiana. Lineage (NCBI taxonomy): Eukaryota > Metazoa > Chordata > Amphibia > Anura > Hylidae > Phyllomedusa > Phyllomedusa bahiana. The sequence goes on along the minus strand of JAODAL010010346.1, from coordinate 99,932 downwards.
CGAATCTTAAGGAGCGGACAGCAGATTTCGCCGTTATCGCACACCACCTTGCCTGGCACAAGGTTCTTGTCACCAGCCAGCGCTCGGTCTCGTTGCTTAGAGCCGTCCACTGCTCCCTGACCTGTGTGTGGACGGTTCAAGGCAGATTAATTTCAACAACGGGCCTGGTGTCTCTGGGGCACGTGATGCCAACCAAGAGGGCCCTTGGGGGAAAGAGGCCCTGCACATCCCTGCGGTTTTTTGAGAGGTGCGCGAGGCCTGACGATGCCACGTCACCCCCGAGACATCCCACCCAGCTACACCCCAGTGAGCTGTCACAGAGAGTATAGCGGCCCTTGGCCGTGCTTAATTGTCAGTGTGTCAGTGGTGAGATGGGACTTTTCCGGACACTAGATGCAGACAACGCGCTCTTCCTGAAAATTTTAGTGACACGTGGCTTGCCAGGGCAGGGCGTCTTTTCTGGCAAAGAAATGCCTGCTCGGCATTTGGTATTGGGGGCAGGCTGAGGGCCATGACGTGGCGAGAACCATCTGTGTCCACCAGACGGAAAGGCAACATTTCCAAGGCCAAAAGCCTGGCAATGCTCCGAACATCAGGCTTTGGGCTTTGGGATGGTTTGTGGTTAAAGTAGTTTCTATCTGCTCCCAACCTGGAAGACAGAAGGCTGGCTGCTTGAATGGCCGCTGTTACGGGCGTGCAGGGTCGTCAACTGGCGGAAGGATAACGGGGTAGGATGGGTCTCTGGTGGTGCTGGTGGTACACGGGGCGAACGGTGGAGGCTGAAGCGGAGCTGATCCTGATCATGAACCTAAGAGACATGGGCGGCTGAGGAACGCTTGGTGGTGCGGAGGAGGAGGAGGCCGGAGGACAAAGGGGGGTGTGACAGTGGTTGGAGGCCCCGGCGTCGGTCTGCCTTTTTTGGCCAAGTGTTCCCTCCATTTCAACTCTGCATTGCTGCATGTGACTCCGACATGTTGGTGCGTGGTTAACCACTTAAGGTTCTTGCCTTTACTTATGCGTTTACGGCAAGGCGGCATATGACATCGCTGGGAGAATCAGAGGCTTTGCTCAAAGAAGGCCCAGGCTTGAGAGGTCCTGGACCTTTTTGACGGCAGATAAGCGAGGAGGCGGGGTTTGCGTACAGTGGCTGGCGCGAATTCATTTAAGCAGACTTCTGCGGACCGCCCTCTCCTTTTTGTGGCAGGGGGACCCGTATTGACACTACCCATCGTCTTCCTCCTTCTGTCCATGATGAAGTGCTCTGGCAAGCATAAGACAGAGGTTGGAATCCGCAATGTGTTAATCATCATCATCTCAACCACAGGTGACTTGGTCGGTCCTGACTTTCTGCAAACAGGACGCTGCGGGGGCTACAGACGCGTCAGAAAAGACTAAATCATCCTCTTGTTTTTAACATGCCTTATGACCCCAACCGCCCATATTGTCTTCAACCGAGGTCTTCAGACAATGGATTATCCAACAGTGGTGGGTACACGAAGTTGAATTTGGGCTGGCTTCATGTAGGCGGATGCTGATGATGCTCGATGACGACACTTTGTGGCCGTGGACTGCGAGACGAGGAGGTAAGACTGCTAGATGAGGTTGCATTAACCACTGAAGGACTGATTGGCGACGATTGTTCAATTACTTAGATTCACAGGGCCCTGGACCCAGCGATGACAGCCTGTACGGTCCTGCAACTGACTGATCGCTGGCATGCGTGTTGTCGCCAGCACTGGGAGAGCACCTTCTTCTCGTACCTCTACCTCCATGTGGTACCCCCCTCTTTGCTCGCTTACCACTGTCATTCGCTCATGTTCAGAAATATAAAAATTGAGACGGTATGGAATAGTTTTGGAAAAGTCTGCTTATTAAAAGACGAAATCACAGCTATTCCTCAAATCCCTCGAATCAAAATCAAAAACTTGCTGGCTTTAAATTTCAACTGCAAGGTGTCTATTCAACATATCTGGACTGGGCAAAAGTCCAAAAAACACGTATCTGTTATGTTTTGTATAATAAAACGGTATTTTTTGGCACATTTCAATTCACCTGTGGTGAATATAGAAATTGCTGTTTTAGATTTACGTTGATGCTGCTCAATGACAGTGACTGGGTGTGCAAAAGTCAAAAAAACACGTAAATGTTTATGTTTTGATTAATAAACGGTATTTTTTGCACCTTTCAATTAAACTGTGGTGGAATATAGAATTGCTGTTTTAAGATTTACGTAGATGCTGCGTCAATGACAGCTGCTGGGTGGTGAAAGTCAAAAAAACACGGTAACTGTTATGTTTTGATATAATAAAGGTATTTTTTGAACCTTTTTCCATATTCACCTGTGGTGAATATAGAATTGCTGTTTTAAGATTTTCGTTCACACAATTGCTGCGTCAATATGAACAGTGCTGGTTGCGCTCAAAAGTCAAAAAAACACGTATCTGTTATGTTTTGACTATAATAAACAGTATTTTTTGCTCCTTTCAATTCACCTGTGGTTGAATATAGAATTGCTGTTTTAAGATTTACGTAGATGTGCGTCAATGAACAGTGCTGGGGTGTGCAAAAGTCAAAAATCACGTAACTGTTATGTTTTGATATATATAAACGGTAGTTTTTGCACCCTTTCATTCACCTGTGTGAATATAGAAATTGATGTTTTAAGATTACGTAGATGCTGCGGTCAAATCGAACAGTGCTGGGTGCGCAAAAAGTCAAAAAAACATCGTAACTGTTCTTGTTTTTGATATTATAAAACTGTATTTTTTGCACCTTTCAATTCACCTGTGGTGAATATAGAATTGTTGTTTTTAGTATAACGTAGATGCTGCGTCAATGAACAGTGCTGGGTGTGCAAAAGTCAAAAAAGTAACTGTTATGTTTTGATACTAATAAACCGGTATTTTTTGCACCTTTCAATACCCTGTGGTGAATATAGATTTGCTGTTTTTTAGGATTACGTAGATGCTGAGTCACAATGAACAGTTTGCTGGGTGTGCAAAAGTCAAAAAAATCACGTAATGTTATGTTTTTGATTTAATAAACGGTATTTTTTGCACCTTTCAATTCACCTGTGGTGAATAAGAATTGCTGTTTTTATGATTTTCGTAGATTGCCTGCGTCAAAGGAAAACAGTGCTGGTTGCGCAAAAGTCACAAAAAACCGTAAAACTTGTTATGTTTTGATATAATAAAAACAGTATTTTATGCACCTTTCAATTCATCTGTGGTGAATATGAATGCTGTTTTATAGATTTTACGTAGATAGATGCTGAGTCAATGAACAGTGCTGGGCGTTGTTGCAAAAGTCAAAAAAAACACGTAACTGTTATGTTTTTGATATTATAAACGGTTATTTTTTGCACTTTCAATTACTGAGGTGAATATAGAATTTGCTGTTTTAAGATTTACGTAGATGCTGCCGTCAGATGAAACAGTGCTGGGTGCGCAAAAGTCAAAAAACACGTAACCTGTTATGTTTTTGATATATTAAACTGTATTTTTTTGAACCTTTCAATTCAACCTGTGGGTGGAATTAGAATTGTTGTTTAAGATTTACGTAGATGCTGCGTCAATGAACAGTCTGGGTGTGCAAAAGTCAAAAACACGTAACTGTTATGTTTTTGATATAACAAAGCGGTTTTTTTGCACCTTTCAATTCACTGTGGGGAACTAATAGAATTGCTTGGTTTTAAGATTTACGTAGATGGTGCGTCAATGACAGTGCTGGTGCGCAAAAGTCAAAAAACGCGTAACTAGTTATGTTTTGATATATAAACGGTATATTTTTTGCAATCTTTCATTCACCTGTGGTGAATATAGATTTTGCTGTTTTAAGATTTACGTAGTGCTGAGTCAATGAACAGTGCTTGGGGTGCGCAAAAGTCAAAAATAACGTAACTGTGATGTTTTCGTTACGATAACACGGTATTTTTGGGCAACAAACAACCTGTTGCTGGGACTACAGATTGCTGGTTTGTAATTTAAGTGCAAGGTGGATATATCAACGTCACAGGTGTAATGGGTAAAATTGAACAACAATCTGGAAATGTTTTACTGATAATAAAAAGTGGAGTTTTGGCAGCTAACAAGAGACCTGCAGTTACTAGAAATGCTGTTTATCCAATAGAAGTTCAGGCTGCCCATTATCCAGGAAATATTTCAATAGCAAATGTTAATAATAAAGATTTTTCCATACAATGTTACACTAAGTTTGTTGAACTTTATCAGTGTTCTTATAGATAGAGCTTGTCTGTGTTCGCCGCGCCCCCCCCCACCCGCTCCCAACCGCCGTGGAATTTTACAGCCGGTAGATGTGCTTTAAAATTCTCTGGTGACTACATTAAATGTTCAAATCTCTATCTAACTAAATTGGAGGATCAAAGCAATAGTAGAGGTTCTCTGTGCTGAAATAGGAATAATTTCGCTGAGCTGTTTGGCCACAGGCAGAGCGCAGGTCCTATCCCTATGAGAAGCTGAGAGACATGAGGCTGAAAAGGAAAAACGCTGTTCTATGTAAACGAGGTCATGTGATTTTTCAGCAATGCACACCTTACAATTCCCAGTCATGACGTCGCACACACTCTCACCCTGCTTCTATTTGTAATCTGATTTGCTGGCCGCCAAAATTTCCAGAAGCGCCGAAAAAGGTGCTCGATCTTAATAGATGATGCTCAGATTTTAACCTTAAATTATCGCATGATCTGAAATTTCGATCACCGTAAAAAAAACTTGCCGATTTCAACTTTGTCGATACATCGCTCATCACTAGTTATGAAGCTTTGTAGGACTTGATTTTTGCAGTGCAAGCTATAGGTTGTATCGATACCATTGTGGGGTACATATAACCTTTTTTGATCACTTTTTATTTCTTTTTATTCCATATTTAAGAGTCAAGATGAGTGTTGAATGCATGATAAATAACATGATAGTTTTAATTTTTAGATTTGTATGGATATGACAAGGCTAATTCAGGTATTGCTTTTTAAATGTTTTATGTTTTGGTTAAAAAAAAGGATCTGATAAGGGAATTTTTTTTCTATTTTTACAAAAACCCAGTAGGGAGGACCTCTGATTTCTTATATAATACACTGCAATACTCCTAGATATCAGTGTATTACAGTGTGAAACAGTACACTGTACACTGAATATGACGGTCTTCATCGCGCTCCTGGATGCCATGGAAGCCCACAGGCATCCTGAAAGCACATCAGAGAGGATAATCAGGTGACAGAGGGTGGCCTCTTTCTCAGTCTAATGGCTTAGATGCACTACAGATAAATGTACAACGGATAGTGGCACCAGCACTGTAAATTTCTAGTGGATGACAACCACCTCTGACCTAAAACAAATATAATAACCTCAGAACCTGCAAGCTGAGGACCAATTCTAATAGATGGTTTTCTTGAACATGTACTGTATAAAAGCTTTATACTATCCATAGGTTTCTATTGTGGCAGAATGACCTCCTAAAATGTGTTCTGCTGCGTGGGTGATTGTTCGGATTGTGGGTTGGTTTGGGGGTGGGTACTGTTTTTTACACTAGAAGTCAGTTATAAATCAAAATGTTTTTCCACGATATGTTTGGATCTTTTTAAAGTAAATAAGGGCTGGTTACACTCTTTTTAGTCCTTTAAAAAAATTACAACAAAGATGAATATTGTTTGCTTTACAAGAGAGGTCATTGACATGATGATCTATCCTTTTTGTTCAGCAGCATATAGTTTTCACAAAAAGTTAGGGATATTTAGCTTTTGGTTGAAATTTTAGAATGAAAGTAAAATTTCATGATTTTTTTTAAAATTAAATAAGACCATCTCTTAACTTTAGAATGCACATGTCCAACTGTTCAGTGTTCCAGTACTTTTTGTGCAATTTGCTGATCACTAATAAGGAGCTTAATGGCAAATGTTTGATCCCTGAATCGCCCAGTAAATGAAGGGGATCAATTTGAATTGGAATTTAAGCAGTCCTACTCCTTATGCTGTTCACATTTTGACATCATAATACTAAGACAACACCTTAAAATTGATTAACAGTATCTCACCATTGTGAGGCTTCAAGCAGGATGCTCTTCAGACGGGTAGTGTGACATGAGCTAGAGTGTCACAGAAGCGTATAAGCAGGTTGCAAAAAGATACAGAGAGAATGGAAGAGTCACAGAAAGGCACAGAGGGGGACATCCTTCATCACACAACTGATAATGTTCATTGTTAACAATGCCCTGCAGAACCGGATGATGAATGCCCCACAACTCTAGGGAGGTGAAAGGCACCCAAGTGTCACATCAGACCATTCGTAACCATTTACATCAGCGTTGTCTGTGTCATCAGTGTGTGATAAAGCCAAAGGACATCCACGTCTGCCGTTCTGTGGCTCTGCCAGTCTCTCTGTATCTCTGTTGCAACTTTCTGATGACACTCTGTGACACTCTAAACTCAGTGGTCACTTTTGTCTGAGAACATCCTGCTTAATCATTTAGCTGCTCCCCTAATGGATGGGTGTGTGAGCTTCTGCTCATTAATTATCTGCACTTGTTTTATCTTTCCCATGTGGCATAGGGGCCTGCTATGGGATTCAGTCTATAGTCCAGCCATTGAGCTGTAAGTATGGCCTTGTGGTTTTGTTTTTGACTAATTAATGTCCAATTTTTCTGTGATTTTTCTGTAAACGGTTAGTGTAGGGACTCACAAGAAATGAGGAGCCTTGACGGGGCTTGTGATCTTGCGTATAGTGGCCACTGTATCAACTAATACCTTATATTTGATATTTTCTAGTATGTTATTTTTGCCCTAAAATACTGGGGAGCATAGGATGTCAGTATTTTGTGTTGGACACCCAAAAAGTGCTGGGTAGCCCGCCCAATCAAATAGTAGAGGCGTCATCAGCTGTAAGCACGCCTGCATTTTGCGTTTGCAATATGCAAATTGCTATCGGTACAGTCAGGGCTATTTACCATATATATAGGACAACCGGTGTTATTAAAAAGCAATTTCTTTAATTTTTTATAAGCGTATACTCATCAATTTTTGTAACAGCTGTGCGTCTCATCCTGCTCGGATGTTGGTGTTTCTAGCTTACCTTCGTGGAAGCGCTACTATTGAATCATTGTGGAAACCAGCATGATAGCGCTGCAAAATGCTGGAGATACGGCTTATAAAAAAATTGACTTGCATATGGACATACTGTAAATCACGGTTAAATGTCTTATTTTTAAGAATTTTGATAATTAAAAAAATTGCTTTTTAATAACACCGGTTGTCCTATATATGTACAATTGACTGTTGGGAGTGGACAACCCGTATCTGCAAACCATATGTTGCGTTACTGAGTAGCAAACATTTTTCATTTTGGCCAACTTTATATATACGAAGGGGGCTATTTACCAACAGGGGTTATATATACCTACAGGGGTTGTAAACCTACAGGGGACACATAGCTACCCATCTACAGGGGACTTTATATCCACCTATCTACCTACAGGACTCATATATACCCATCTACTGTACAAACAGGAGGCAGATATACCCGTCTCTACAGAGAGAAGACTTTATACCTCTAGTTATCTACAGGGGACAATATATTCTCCCTGGTTGCCCTCAAAGGGCTAATTATAAGGCTATGTTCACACGACTTATTTGTGGGGCGCAATTACGCCCCGCAATTACGCCGTGTGGGCGGGGGCGGGAGCGGGGGAGAAAGTGGGGGGGGGGGGGCTGGAGGGCACTTCGCCTGCCCATAGACTTTCATTACCAACGGTGCATATACACCGCTGGTAATTCACATGTCACTTATCTCCCCCTCGCGGCGGATTCGCCGAGCATGGAGTGAGACGTAATCAGTTCTCTATGACGAACTGTGGATTACCGTAATGACTGGGAGTATTCCAGCCCGTAATTAACGCACACGGCGCAATTACGACGAATACGTCCTATTTTAAGCCGTGTGAACATAGCCTAACAGTAATACTGTACAAATGTAACTATTTCTTAATAGCTTGCTTAACTGTTAAGGAGAAGTTCCTCTTATACAGTTCTAAAATTATGTTGGCCCTTTAAGGTACACCATGAAGCTGATGTGGCCCCCAGTGAAAATGAGTTTGACACCCTTGCTTTAAATGATACCATTAAAAAAATTAAAATTCTGCTTATATGGCGACCAAGAAATAAAAAAGTTACAGCTCTTGGAAAGCAGGGATGGGAAAACTATAACACTTTCACCAACAATGGCTGTCAGAAAGGGGTTAATAGATTAACAGGTGGACCATATTACTAACAAATTTCAGAATATTATAGTGATATGCCATGATCTGTTATTTAGGAAAATAGTAGAAATGTTATGCTAATATTAGGATTTTTTTTTAAATAAATAAATAGTGAAATAATACTGCATGCATATCTGGTGGTTGTGCTCATTCTCCTTTCCTTGCCCAGGAGCTTAAAATCAACTTTTAGCAATATTTTACATTTTTTTTTGCTCGTTGTACAATTCTTAGCACAATTCAATTGTATTTGTAACATAATCCCATTTTATACTTATTAAAAGGCTTGACAAATTGTGTTTCAGCAGCACTTCCCACTCTCATATCTCTTTCATGTTATCAGTTTACTAGTAATCCAGCCTACAGCTATCAGTATGGTAATGGTTGGTGATGTCTATGGCCAGAAGGACCTAATATACTTTGTGTTATTAGAGAGCTGCTCCAATTTCAATCACTGTGTATTCACTGTTCATTATTGTCTTAAAAGAGAGATAGGACCAATTCAGACTGCAGGGCCATACACTTTCCATTATGGGATTTGAACTATGACGTTATGTTTGGTTGAATTCATGAATACTAGAATGAGTGGCAGTGAGCAAGACAAAGGATCTGTGCTACATTCACTGAAGTCTTCTCATAAGGAAATGGAGATACCCCAAAGGCTCATCCTATCTGGAGGTTCAGAGTAAATGAAAGCATTTTTTCTATAATGTAAATGGTGATGATTCTGGTGACAATCTGTCTTTCTACACAAGCTGTTCAATAAGTGTTGAGAAACTGTAGTTGAGGCGGGAAGTTCAATGCAAAGAATGAGTTATATACAGAAAGAAGGATATTAGATAGGTAGATGCTTTGCTGGGGACACTACAGTCTGCTGCACAACTCTGAGAAAAAAAATCACTTAACAAGGTTAAATTCAACCTTCTTTCTCCCATCTGTGGTTAAAATTATCAGGATGAAAAAATTAACATTATATAATTAGTCAGCTTTTGGCTATGTTCACACGTACAAATTCCGGTGCGCATTTCACGGCGTATTTGTGCACTAATACGAGCGAGATGCACGCCGAAATTATGGTAATCCATAGTTCTTTATGAGAACTATGGATTACGCCTCCTCTCGCTAGGCGTACAATACGATCATATTATATTCGCGGGGAGATAAGTGACATGTCAATTACTTGCGGCGAATACGTGCTGCGAGTAATGCATGTCTATGGGGCCGGTGGGAGTACGCGCTGATCAGCGCGACTCCCAAATCACCCGGCGTAATTGCGGCTGTACTGTACGTGCCGCAATTACACCGTGTAAACATAGCCTTAGAAGCAGGCTTATAAGTTATAAAGCAATTACTATTAGGGTATGTTCACACAGCATATTTGGGGTGTATAGCGGTGTGTACTTTTAAAACGCTCTGTGCAGGCTCTCATTACACACAAGGGAAAAGGTAGGTGATCACAGCTCTCAATGAGAGCTGTGAATTAACTTATATGCAGGGCGTACTTTGGATGTATTGCAGCGCAATAACTCCACAAAATATGCCATGTGAACATACCCTTAATCTGGAAAGGGTGTTGCCATGAAGTAACATCCGCTTCATAGATCGGGTCATAGCTTTGTGTCGGCCGTGTATGAGAATAAGGAGGGCAGCACTTGCGGCTTCTCTCTCCATTCTTTTCTATGGGAGTTCTGAATATAGCTGAGTGAGTGCGCTTGGCTATACTCAGAACTCCCATAGAAAAGATTGGGGAGGACAGCTGCAAGCTCCAGGTTAACTCCTAGCTAGCTATGAGCCCACCTGTGAAACAGATATTCCTTTGTGGAAACACCCCTTTCAATAATTGGCAGATACAGAAAAGACCTGTTTTACATGCACAAATGTACAACAATTGATGTACAGAAAAAGTATAGAAATAAGCTCTAGGGAAGAGAACTAAGTCTCTGGTGCCACATAGGGAGAATCTTATAAGCCCTACACCTTTAATGGTTCTTCTCTCAAGAAGAAAATTTACTTCCCTAAAGCTGTTTCAGGAATCCTATTCCGCACAGACAACTAGCAAACAGCTAAAAAAAAGCTGTCTTCAGAGGGGAGAGCTGTTTCTAAAGTCACTGGCACGGTGCAAAAGAAAGTTGAAAACGCTCACCAGTAACTCCTCTGGTTAGGTGTCCGCACCCTCCTCATTCAGCGGTGTCCTCGGACGAACCCGTCGGCTGTAACGGCCAAATGCGGGATACAAATATTGAACTAAATCTTCCAGCACTCGCATAAGGAGGATTCCAGGATGATTTGATGTAAAAACGTACGTTTATTAAGAAAATGCTTAAAAACCACGCATTAAAAACAACCGCATGAAGACGCTTTCGAGCCTGTATGCCTTGGCTCTTTTTCATAACATTCAAATAAGCAAATTAAACTTTCTTATTATGCCATCCCGTGGTCAAAATCAAGAGATTCACCTGAAAAATTAAACCCTAAAATATTGCTAATGCAAAAAATGCAACTCCCCAAAATACCTCATGAGATACAAGATGAAAATAACATAAATCGTAACATAATTAAAAGATGTTATTACAAACATTATGAAGAGCAAATCTGTCAATACACATATAATAAATCAGATCTATAATTTTAGACCATGGGGATATTTTGGTGTCCAACATAAGTATCCAAAAGGCTTCTCTTTTAGTGAGGCATTTTTTCCTGTCTCCTCCTCTCCCTAGGTAAATTTAACTATCTCAATGGCAGTAACCTAAAAGAATCTAAACTTCCCTGATGAATATCCCTAAAAGCTTAGACGCCCCCGATGTTTACGTAGGCTATCATGTGTAATAACAAAATATATTCTCGTATCCTAATGTATAGACCTCTCGTGGTACATCCCACATACTGCAATCTACAAGCCTCACACCAATGACATAAACCCAAAAGTACTGTGGCAATTAATAATTGCGTGATTCTAAAGTTCCTCTGATAACCAAAAGAGAAAAAAAGGTCACTTTTCACCAATATTTACATAGTCCCACCTGCTGGTCCCGGGCACTTGTACATCCTTTTAGATCTAACCACCTAAGCGTTCCTCAAAGTGGTTACATTGGTAAACATACTTGGGAAACAATGTTCCCAATTGTTCTGGGACTTGTGGTTTATGAACTTGCAGCCGTCCGCAAGGATCGTTTTAGTTGGGATCTGTAGTAAGAATAGGCAAATATTTCTTAATTATATCCGCAATATCATTAATTGTCTGCTGTATTGTGTGGAAAACACACAGAACTGGTGCATCCTTAATTCCCCTCTGATCACTCATAAGATTCTCACGATTCAAAGCAGTGGTTCTCTACAGCTCTAACGTATCATCCATTGTTTAAAACCCCCTTTTTCTGTAATCTGTCACTTATAAGCGATACCTCACCCTTTAAAAGTGGCCTCATCGCTACAATTTCTTTTGGTTTCTTATGAATTCCCCCATAGGGAGATTATGATGACATGCTGCGGGGACAGCTTGTAGCATCCAAAATGCTGTTCCCCGCCGTTGGCTTCCTAAAAGTTTTTTTTGTGTTTTTAAACCAGTGAAAGGATCTCCTGTCAGTTTCAAATCCAGAAACACCATGTTGATACTATCGCTAGTGTATGTAAACGATAGATTTTCTTGATTCCCATTGTTTGTATCAAAAAATTTTTTGGTAAAACCAAAGATGGTCCCTGCCAAATCAGCAGGTATCATCTATGTAACGCCTGTACCAAAAGATGTTCATTGCGAAAACATTTTCCAGTGAATATATATTAATTTTTCCTCCCCCCATGTAACGAAAATATTCGCCAATGATGGGGAGAAAAAAAGAACCCCAGAGGGCAACCTTGGATCTGCAAATAATAATCACCATTAAAGCTGAAATAATTGTGACCCAGTAAAAAATCTGTAACCAAAGATAATATATTGTTTCAAGGTATCTCCATAATTGGTATGTTTGTTCAATTGTTGGGTAAGAGCAGTAATAGCCAGGGATAAAGGGAATTGATGTATAAAGTGCAGTAATATCACAGGAAACCCATGTATAAATCAGATTTCCCATGTTAGTTGATTCATATATTTGAGAACCTCCCTAGAGTCCTTAAGGTAACTAGGGAACGCATTACAATGGCTAAATGCCTATCCAACCATACCCCCAAATGTTGGTAAATAGACCCAATCCCAGAAATATGGGCGTAATGGGGGAGGGAAAATACCCTTATGTACCTTTGGCAAGCGTGAAGGATAGGTATTCGGGAAATTTAACCAACCATACTCTCTGTTTGTTTATCATCCAACACCTGTAAATCATGTCCTCTTCCAATATCTTTTCTAAACCTTTTTGTTGAAAATTTCAGTGGGGTTACTACTCAATTTCCTATACACTTCTGAGTCTGACAACATACGTTTATTTGTTTGAGATATAGATCCTTATCCATAACTATAACATTACCTCCCTTGTCTGAAGCTCGTATGATAATATAGGGATTATTACTCAAATCTTTGAGGGCACTAAACTCCCTTTTATTTAAATTTCTGTTACCAATATTTTTGTAATTACTGAGTTCCTTTAACTCCTGTTCTATTAAATACTGAAAATCATCCATGCTTGGCACCCTAGAGTTCACAGGATAATAATCTGAATTTTTTATATACGGTAACTTAACATCACAGGTGTTGATACATGCCGTACTGGATGTTTCCTCATTAAGGTCCTCCAAAAGTTGAATAGCATGCTGCTCAGCAAAATTCAAATTTATTGTGGGTGATTTATCACATGTGACAGCAGTGGATTCAAACCTATCTTCGTGGTGAAAAAAATGTTTTTTAACTGTTAATAACCTAATAAACCGGTTAACATCTTTAATAGTGTTGTATAGGTTGAAATCCACTGTCGGCACATAATTCAAACCTCTTTGTAAAACCCCAATCTGTTCTGAAGACAAAATACAAGCTGACAAATTCAATACCGTATTGTCCGAAGAGACAGTCCCTTCAACTCGAGCACTAGTCTCCCTTATCGGGGAAATCTGGGAGAGCTCCGAATCTGGTGCTCTAATGCATGTCCTCTTGTGCTTCCTGCCTGCACGCCTCGTCCTCTTGGTGGTCGTGAGCGTCCCTGCGTTCCTCTCCCGTTTTTTGGAGGTCTGTATGTCCTACTAACCTCTTCAGGTGTATCCATGTTGGGATCCGACAAGCCCTCTGAGTCCGAGGTGTCCGTGCATGATGGTATGTTATCCTCTCCCAGGGGAAGAAACGCAACCCTCTTTTTGCGTCTCCCATGTTGTTTGTTTTTCAAGATTGATTTCATATGTCCTTTTGTTGTAAAGTCCACTTTCCATTTGTAAATATTACCCTGTTTATTATCAACGGAGTCCCGATTAAATTTTGTTTGTTTAACTGATATGATACTTTCTTCCAATTTAGTGATATTTGCTTGCAATTTTTCATTCAAAGTTTTGTATACCGGGTCTTCTACATATGGAGTCAGCGTTTCTTTGTTAATCAAAAAAATTTTCTCAAGTTTGGTTTAAGTCTCTTTTTCATGTTTGATAATCAAATGCATCAGGTTTTTTGAGCAGCCACTTAAAAAAATCTTTCCCATTTTTAATAAAAATTATCATCATAGGAAAACGGGGGAAATTTTTTGGGGCCCTAAAAACCCCCCTTGGAATCTTTCTTTTTTTTCAACAAAATTACTTATTTTTGGTACTGCCCCACCACAATTTGATTTTTGGGACATGTTTTTTTTCCATATTTGCATTTTTTTTTTATTTCCCCAAATTTTCCTTTTTGGGGAAATATAACAAACCTTGTCCAAATTTTTTTTGGCACCTCTATTTCGTTACCCCTAAATTGTTATTGAGATCCCCGGAAATGTCCACTTTAAAAAATTCCATTTTTAAAATGCCGGGTACGTTTTAATGTATACCCCAATTAGTGCGGTATTAAAAGTATGGCAAAAAAACCAAAAGAAAGGGGTTCTTAAACACTTGGGGGGGCATAATCTTCAGCCAAAAAAAATGTAAATGGCAAAAAAAAATTTAAAAACGTTACCAGAAAACCCCTTGGGTTTTAGGTGCCCCGACCCCCCTCATTCGGGGCTTTTTTCCTCGGGGGAAACCATGGGCCCTGTAACGGCCAAATGCAGGATACAAATATGTGAATAATCTTCCGCCCCTGCAAAAGGGGTTTCCCAAAAGGATGTTTTTGATGAAAATACGTACTTTTATTAGAAAATGCTTAAAAAACACGCTTTAAAAATCAACCGCAAAAAAGAGGGGGTTTTCGACCCGAAATGCCTTGGCTTTTTTTCATAACATTCAAATAAGAAAAATTAAACTTTTTTTATATGCCATCCCGTGGCCCTAAAAAGGTTTCCCTAAAAATTTAAAACCCTATTTTTTGCTAATGCAAAAAGGGCAACCCCCAAAAATCCCTCATGAGATACAAATGAAAAAAATATCATAATCGTAACTTTAATTTTTATGATGTTATTAAAAAACTTTTATGAAGAGCAAATCTGTAAATACACTTATAAAAAATCAGATCTAAAATTTTTGGGACCATGGGGATATCGGGTTGCCCAAACAAAAGGGTATCCCAAAAGGGTTTCCCTTGTTAGTGAGGCTTTTTTTTTCCTGCTCCTCCTCTCCTAGGTAATTTAAAACTATCTTAAATGGCAGTAACTCTAAAAAAAATCTAAAATTTCCCTGATGATTTTCCCCCAAAATTCTTAGACCCCCCCGATTTTTTTACGTAGGCTATCATGTGTAATTTTCAATATATGTTCCCCGTATCCTAATGAAATGGGACCTCTCGGGGTAAATCCCACATACTGCAATCTACAACCCTCACCCCAAGGGACATAAACCCAAAAGTACTGGGGGTTAAAAAAAATTTTGCGTGATTCAAAATTTTTCCCTCTGGTAAAAAAAAAGAGAAGAAAGTGACTTTTCACCATTTTTAATTTACTTTTGCCGCCCTGCTTTTGCCTTTACTTGTACGACCCTTTTAGATCTAACCACCTTTTTTCCCTTTAAAAGGGGTTTAAACTTGGTAAAAAATATTTGGGGGAAACAATTTTTCCCAATTGTTCTGGGTCTTTGGGGATTTGAACTTGCAGCCGTCCCCCAAGGATCTTTTTTTTAGTGGGGATCTTAGAAAGAATAGGGGGAAAAATTTTTTTTTTTTTTATTTCCCCCCCTATATCTTTAAAAATTGTCCCTGCTGTTTTTGTGTGGAAAACATACAAACGGGTGCTATTTTTTAAATTTCCCCTTGATCAAACTTAAATTAGATTCTCAAAAATTCAAAGCATGGTTCTTTTTATTTGCTCACGTATAATCCATTTTTTTATCCCCCCTTTTCTTTTAATTTTGTAACTTAAACGATCCCCTCTTCCTGAAAAAGTGGCCTCATCGCTACAATTTCTTTTGGCTCTTATGAATTCCCCCTTTGGGAGATTTTTAAACATGCTGGGGGGTTTGACAGTTTTTTAAGCATCCAAAATCCCTTTTCCCCCCGCCGTTGGTTTCCCCTAAAGGGTTTTTGTTGTGTTTTTACCAGTGAAAGGATCTCCTGTCTTTTTCAAATCCAGAAACACCATTTTGATACTACCCGCTATTTGGTAGAAAAGATAGATTTTTTTTGTTTTCCCATTGATGGGGGAAAGGGTTTAAGTTTGTTTGAATCAATATTGGTGTTTTTTAAAAAATTAATGGAAACCCAAACCCTTTTTCTCCTTTAAGTTCATCTCAGCAAAAAAGGGAAAATCGATCCATTTTGTAAAAAATTTGATGCAGAAAATAAAAAGAAGCTAAGAGGGCTCAGGATGTGACCATTTGGGTTATTTTTCCTCAAAGATGTGACCTCCAGCTATTGTCTCCTTTTCCTGAAGTTTCGTTTCACGGGGAAAATTCACTGAAGTTTTCCCTAAGGGAAACCCCAAGAGTTTTTTCCCCAAAGGGGACAACGTGGACCAATAAAGTGTACTTAAAACAGTGCCAAATATGGCCCAACATGTTCCTCTCCCCTTTTTGCGCCGCTTTTAAATCTTGATTAGAGTTTATACAAATATGTTGTAATCTTTTTTTTTGGTCAAATTTGTTTTAACAAAAGGGGAATCTGCCCAAAACCCTGTGTCTGACCCCAATTTCAAATTTCGGCCGTTACTTTTTCCCCCCTTTTTTGTAATTTGGAAAAAACCGGGGGGGCCAAAACGGGTAAACCCCCCCAATTTTGGTTTTAAACGCCCCCCAACTTTTTGGGCGCCCAAGGGGGGCTCGAGGTGGACCCAGACGCCAAGGACCCAAAACCTGCCAGGGCGTTTGGGAAGGAGGATAACAAAATTGGGGAGAAGCCCTAAAAAGGATTCTTTTTGTTGTGCATTTATATGTATTTTAACTGCCTTTTTGGCCTTTTAAAGTCTCCCTTTTATTTGTTTTGCTTTTTGTATTTTGGTCCGGGGGTGGTCAAAATTTTAAAGGGGACTAAACCCTAGAAAACTTTGTTTCCACCCCGGCTAATTTTCGCTTTGTTTTGCTGGGGACTTTCCAGTAGTTCGGATTGTCACTTTTTGTATCACAAACCCCCTTTTTGCCCGTTTTTGGTTTGCGCTTATAGTTGGAACCTTCACAGTTTTAAAAGGGTTAATTTTTTGGGTGGTTTTGGGATCTCCGGGGTTTTTTTGGGGGACAAATCTGTTTTTTGCTAGAATATTAAGGTGGGCCCGGGTTTTTTAGAAATAACCCAAAGGGGGGATTTTTCTAAAAACATATATAAGAAATTCAAAATTTTGTTCTGGCAAAGGCCCGGGAAGTTACGGTCCCCCCTTTGGGGTGGAAAACAAAGGGTGGGACTATTTTTGGTTAATTTTGGGACTTTTTAAATTACGTTGATAGAACCCTTGTTTTTGTTGGGGACCGGGATCGGGGAACCCCCCGTTGGCCACGGCTGGTAGCCCTTTGCCGGGTTTTTGGGGGATTTCCCCAAGCTTTGAACCCCAACCCATTTTTAAATGTTTCAAAAAAGAGCATAAGTTGCTTGGAAGGGGGCAGAAAACTGTTGAAAAAATTTGT
The DNA here is from genome assembly GCA_025379985.1 of Phyllomedusa bahiana. Lineage (NCBI taxonomy): Eukaryota > Metazoa > Chordata > Amphibia > Anura > Hylidae > Phyllomedusa > Phyllomedusa bahiana. The sequence goes on along the minus strand of JAODAL010010346.1, from coordinate 82,586 downwards.
ATTTTGAAAAAAAAGGGGAAAATTTATTTTTAAAAAATTGCATTCCGAATGTTAAGTTGGTGGGTTTTCCAAAAAGGGGAAAGATTGCACCCCACCAAGAGGAAAGTGGGAGAATAAAGGAGGGCGTTATCTGAAAAAAGGAGGTTGGAGAGGGCCGGGCTCACCTCCGGGGGCCAAAAATTTGCAAAAAAAAGGGTTTTTGTGGAATTTTGAATGTTTGGAGGGGGGGAAGGGAAAAGGGAAAGGGAAAAAAACTGATAAAAAATAAAAATTTTTTTTTTTGGTTAGGTAAAAAAAAAAACGGGCACCGGGGTTTAAATTTTTTATTTTCAAGCTACATCCCCTTGTTTTTTCTTTCACACTAAAAATTTCTGGCAGGTTTTAAAACCTTGGTTTTGATTCAAACCCTCTGTTGGGGGGGGGTAGTGCGCGGGGAAACATTTCTCCCTGGGCCCAAAGGGTTTTGAAAAGAAAAAATTTTTAGCGCCCCAGTCAAAAAAAGTCCCAGTGTGAAGTTTGATCGAAGAGAAAGGAGGGTTTGAAAAAAAAAATATATATATGAGACTTGAGAAAAAAAAAAATTAATTTACGCTTGTGTAATGATTATAAATCATGTAATAAGCTGCATGTTTGAGAAAAGCCTGAAAGAACAAGGTTTGTTTTTCCCCAAGCCCAAACCCTAAAACCCCCAAACCCCCCCAGGGGGAAAGAGTGGATGCCCCGCGTGCGGTGGCCCTCCCCCGCGTTTGGGTCAGGGGGGGTTTCGGGGAATAGGGGAGGCCCTCGTGCTCTGAACCCCCCTCCTGGGACCATTAAAATCTGGAAAGGTGGGACCCCAAGCCATTTTGCATGTTAAAGACCCACCAGGGTTTTTTCAATTTACTGTTCTCTCTGGGTCAGGGGGATATCACCACTCACCGGGGGGGAGCCATAGTTAACCCGCCAACCCTCAATTGTCAAAACCGAGGGGGGGGGGTTGGGCGAAAGATTATAAGGGAAAAAAAGCTGGGTTCAGGGGAAACCCGTGACTGTGAGAATTACCCTAAAAAAAAGGGGGCCCCAAGGGGAGCGGATCGCTACCGGACGGGCGAAAGGAGATCTCCCTTTGAACGTTTTTTAAATTCCACCCGGGGGAAAGGGTCTATATGGCAAAGTTTATTGCCCGGGAAAGCAATTCAGCTTACATCTGAAAATTACTAAGGTTTTGGTTTTGGGTTAATGAAATAGATGACACAATAAAAACAAGCCGGTTCCATCCCCCCCCACTTATCTCCTCCGGTATCTTTATGTTTCCCTAAAAAATTTTATGCAATTTAAAAAACATGAAGGCCATCCCCCTGGGGCCCAGATCTCCTCAAAACATCCCCTTAGCTGTATTGGGGTAGAGGGGTCGCATTCATAAGTGTCCCCCCCCCCCTTCTCCCATCCCAATTAATGCTGGCCCCCTTCCCGGGATTGATGATCCTTTCCCTAGTATAAGACACCTACCCTGTAATCAACTTGAAGCGGACCTTCTGCAGCCATGTTTGGCAAAAATTCGGGAATACTCCGGAAGCATGGAATTAGGACCTTTTTCCCCCCCGGCATCTGAAAAAGGGGAAAAGGAACCGCTGTCCCCTTAAGGCCTTCCCCTGCATTTAATAATGTCCCTAATAAAAACCCATGACCAAAATTCCCCCTCCCCTTCTACAACAGCTCCCACGGGAATTTTATGGCCCTAAAGGTTTTCCCTGACGATGTTGGACTACTCCCCAGTACCTGTGTGCCCATTTTTTGTCTAAAGGGGAAGAAGGCTGAAGATTAGATCCAGCCCTTTAATTAAAGTTGGTGTCCTAATACCCGGGTTACATCCCATGAACATGCCCCCGGGAAAGTCCTTAAACCCAGGACATGGGGGCCCCCAAACCCCCCCCTGGGATACTACTTGCCCGTTTGGCCCCGGGGTTGGCCGGGGCCCCGCCCGGGCCTCCCTCAAGGCTGCCCCCTTTGCAGCAAAAACCCTTGGACAAAATGCGGATATAGTCTTGGGACAGGGGAAGTGTTTCACCCAACCCCCCAGTTTGGGGCTGCAGTGCTGAAAACAGCCCTCCCCCGAAGCACAGATTTCATCACGTCCCCTGCGCTTACAGTGCTGCCCCCTGTTACCCATTAATATCCCCTTTCAAACGTTCACTGTTCAAAAATCCACCCACTCTTCTTCCACAAAAAAGGGGGAAAGAGAGAAGAGAGATACAGGAAGGGGGAATATAACCCGGGATGGGGGACTACCAGACTGTCTAACCCCCTTGAAAAACAACTCCCAGCCCCATTACAGTGGTGACTGAAAAAATTTCCCCAAGGGGATCTAAAATTTGGTTAAAGATGGTTCAAGATTTGCTACTGAAGTTTGGGACTTTTCATACGGGATTTGCAATAAACAGAAGATGAAACCCTCATGGCAGAAGCACTGCCCCCCCCCCCCTTTTTTAAAAGGCCCCAAAATTGGGGGTTTGGAACTACAAGCTTGGAAAACCCTGCAAAATTGAAGGAAAGACGGCCAATATATGGATGATTAAAGGGTATCCAATGGGCATAGACATGACTTTGGACTCATCGGGAAAAAATTTAAGGATTCATCACAGCAGCGGGAACCCCAGTCAAGCAGCAAAACAAAATCAAGTCTCAAATTGGCCGCACTTGAACTGCCCACAAAGGTAAAATCTTAAAGGTTAAGGCCCATGGCAAAGTGAAAGACAGACGGGGACCCGGGGAAAACAGACAAAACCCAAAACCGAAAAAGAAAGCAGCTTTGGTTTTAGTGTCACCCAAGTGGCGGGATCCTAAACCCATTAGGGTTTAACCACCGACCCAGAAAAAGGGAAATTTTCATTAAACAACAGGAACTTGAAAACCCTCCACCCTGTTTGGGAACCCCGGGGCGGGGCCCCCCTAAAGGAAAGGAATATCAGCAAACAACATCTGGCAATTTGCAAAGGAGAAACAACAGTGGAAAAAAGATGGAGCAACTCCCGAAGAGGAAATTTTGAGTGCAAAGGCCCTTTTTGTTTACCCAGACGAATGTATCCTGCCAATTTTTCAAAACCGGGCCCTGGAGCTACTTTATGGGAGGGACTTGGCGAAGCCAGAATAATTTCCCCTTTCCAAAAAATTCCAAGTGGACCACATCCCGAAAGCCCCAAGAGGGGGAAAATATGAATATGTTTTGGTTGCAATAGACATTTTTTTTCCCGGGTGGGCCCGAAAGGGCCTTCCCCGTGACCAAATGACCTCCAAAGTTAAAGGCAAAGAAGTTATTACTGAAATTTGCTTGTCGATTTGGAGTCCCTCAGGGGAAACAGTCAGCCAAGGGGCCAGCCTTCTCTTTCCCCGGTTTTTTGAAACTTTGGGAAAAGTTAGGGGTAATTTGGGCCTCCCCAAAGCCGTACCAAACCCCAAAAACTTAGCGAAGGTAAGAGAAAAGGGTGGGCCCTTTAAGAATAAGTTGCAAAAAAGAAATGCTGAGGGCCCCCCTTGGGCCCCGGCCCGACCTTTCTCCCAATTGGGTTTAAAACCCCCTTTTGGCCACCCCCAAGCAAAACAAAGGCCCCCAACCCCAAATTTTAGATAAAAGGGTTTTTGGGGAAACCTCCTTCCCTTTTTTGAAAGGGCAGGGGCAAGAGTTAGGGGAAAATGTGACAAAGGGCTGTACAATTTTTTGATTGGGAAATTTTCTAAAGAGTTGGGGCTTAAATTTTCATGCTGCAAATCTCTGCTTGGGCCCTTTCCCGAATCCACAGGGGAAAAAGGTGGGATGATTAAACCAGGAGGGCCGAGTGTACATAAAGAGGCATATAAGGAGAATTGGGCCCGGAGCCCAGATTTTTAAGGCCCATTTTACTGTTATCCCGAAATTTCCCCCACTTTCGGGAAATTGGGGGGAAAGCCCACGTGGATCCATGCTTCTCCTTGTAAAAGGGGCCCCGTGACAAAATGATTTTTTTATATCCTTTTTTTAGTTTTTTTTCCCCTACCGCAGCTAATGCATAGGGGTTTTTTGGATGGAAATTTAACCAAAGTGTGGGAAACCTTTTTATTTGATGCTTGTGATAATTCCCCAATAACCCTGCCAGAAGGATGTTTTTCCCCCCCCCAGGGAAAGGGCCCCCGATCCTTTTTTGACAGGGGCAGCCCCCAAAATTCGGGGAAACCCTAATTGAGGGTTTTATAAAAATTCTATTGAGTCCAAAGGGGGGTCCCCGTGTTTGGGTTTTTAAAAATTTAGGCTTCGCTTCCCCTTTTTCCCCCAAATTCAAATTTTTAAGGGGAAAGTTGCGGGGGGTTTTATTACTTTAATAATCAGAAAGGGTTTTTTAATTTCAGTAGAGGGGGTTTCAAGGAAATCAAAAGAAGAATTTGGGGCCCCAATTTCTAGGATGAACCCTTTCAGAAACCGATTAGCCATCGGGGCCTGGTTTCTGGCTGAGAAAGGAGGGGGTTTGTGGGGATTAAGGTGAAGGGGGGAAGCCGGGAAATATTTTTACCTGAAAAACAAGGGGTGAAGGAAAAAATCAATATCGCCCGGGGAAATAAAGATTTGTCCAAAGAACTTAAGGAAACTCCCGGGGTGGAGACTTCTTGGGCCCCCTGGCTGAAGATTTTGGGCTGGAGCTGGAAGCCCCTGGTTTTCAGCAGGTGGGGAAAGGTACTACTTGTTTTTAAATTTGTGGGGCTACTGTTTGTACTGTGCTGCCCGCATTCCCCCTCTACAAAAATCTATTTTGGGCCCGGGTAGCTGGGGGGAGGAGCCACCTCAGGAACTTTCCTTATACACGAACAGGAGCCTCTTATGGTGAAGAAAGGGGACACCCCCAAAAACATCCCCTTTTTACCAAAAACCCCCATAAAAATATGGGAAACCCAAAAGTCCCAAATTTTCTATTTTAAAAGGGGCCCGTTTTTAGGGGAAAAACCCCACACTGTTAGGTAGGTCACTTTGGGAAATTGCGTGTTGAAAATTAACCCCCCCTTTGAGGGGTTTTTCCCCACAATTCTTTGAAGAAAAACCCACCCCTTTACCCCCGTGTGAGCAGTTTCCAAAAGGTTCCCATCTATTCTTAGTTTTAGGGAAAGGCAATTTGGGAAAAGTGGGGAAAATTTGGTCTTTAGGGGGGGTTTTGAAGTAGGATGTTTGAATTCCCAAAAATTGTTTTATATGTAAAAATTATGAAAAAAACCCCAAACTTTTCTCCTTATAAGTCATCTCAGCCCAAAAAAGGAAAACGACCCCATTTTGTCAAAAAAAGAAAAAGCCAAAAATGAAGAAGCTAAAATGGCTCGGATGTGACCCCAAATTTTTTATCTGTTTCCTCAAAAATTTACCCCCACTATTGTCTCCTTTTTCCCGAAGTTTTTGTTTCACTGGAAAATCACGAAGTTTTGGCTAATGCAATCCCAAACTTTTTCCCCCAGAGACAACGGTTTGGAAACCAAAAAAAGTGTACTTAACAGTGCCTAAAAAAATGGACATACATCCTTCCCCCTTTTCCTCTATTGCGCCCGGGGTTTAAACTTGAATTAGAGTTTATACAAAAAATTTTTTTTGTAATGCTTTTTTTTTTTGTCAGAATTGTTGAAATGAAAGGAAATTTTACCCAGAACCCTGTGTCCCGACTCAATTTTTTAAACGGACATTTTGTTCCCCCCAACGTAAATTTTGGGTTTGGGGGAAAGGGGGAAACCCCCCAAAGTTTAAAAGACCCCCAAAAAGGTAATTTAACAAAATTTTGGGATATCCCCAAAGGGTTGGGCCCTCCCAAAACAGCAGGGGGATCATTTTGTAACGCCCCCTTTTAACCCAAAAAATGTTCATTGCGAAAACATTATCCAGTGAAAAATATATATTTTTTCTCCCACCATGTAACGAAAAAAATTCGCCAAAAGATGGGGGGAAACAAGAACCCAAAAGGGCAAACCTTTTGGTTGAAAAAAATAAACACCCTTAAAACCCGAAAAAAATTGTGCCCAAATAAAAAAACTGTAACCAAGAAAAAATATAATTTTTTTCCAAAGGGTTTTCCCTAATTTGGGATGTTTGTTCAAATTTTTTGGGTAAGAGCAGTTTAATTTGCCAAAGGGTTTTAAAGGGAAATTTATGGGATAAAATGCAGTAATATCACAGGGGAAAACCCCCTTTTAAAAATCAGATTTCCAAAGTTAGTTGATTTATAAATTTTAGAAACCCCCCCTAAGTCCTTAAGGGAAAAAAAGGGGGCGCATTTCAAAAGGGCTGTAAATTGGGCCCATCCAACCATACCCCCCAAAAGTTGGTAAATAGACCCCAAACCCCGAAATAATGGGGCGAAAAGGGGGGGGAAAATACCCCCCTTTTGTCCTTAGGGGAGAGCGTGAAGGATAGGTATTCGGGAAATTTAACCAACATACTCTCTGTTGTTTATCATCCAACACCTGTAAATCATGCCCCTCTTCCAATATCTTTTCTACCTTTTTGTTGAAAATTTCAGGGGGGTTACTACTCAATTTCCAACACTTCTGAGTCTGAAAACAATAACGTTTATTTGTTTGAGAATATAGATCCTTATCCATAACTATAACATTACCTCCCTTTTTCTGAAGCTCGTATATAAATATAGGGATTATTACTCAAATCTTTGAGGGCACTAACTCCCTTTTATTAAATTTCTGTTACCAATATTTTTGTAATTACTGAGTTCCTTTAACTCCTGCTCTACTAAATACTGAAAATCATCCATGCTTGGCACCCTAGAATTCACAGGATAATAATCTGAATTTTTTATATAAGGTAACTTAACATCACAGGTGTTGATACATGCCGTACTGGATGTTTCCTCATTAAGGTCCTCCAAAAGTTGAATAGCATGCTGCTCAGCAAAATTCAAATTTATTGTGGGTGATTTATCACATGTGACAGCAGTGGATTCAAACCTATCTTCGTGGTGAAAAAATGTTTTTTAACAGTTAATAACCTAATAAACCGGTTAACATCTTTAATAGTGTTGTATAGGTTGAAATCCACTGTCGGCACATAATTCAAACCTCTTTGTAAAACCCCAATCTGTTCTGAAGACAAAATACAAGCTGACAAATTCAATACCGTATTGTCCGAAGAGACAGTCCCTTCAACTCGAGCACTAGTCTCCCTTATCGGGGAAATCTGGGAGAGCTCCGAATCTGGTGCTCTAATGCATGTCCTCTTGTGCTTCCTGCCTGCACGCCTCGTCCTCTTGGTGGTCGTGAGCGTCCCTGCGTTCCTCTCACGTTTTTTGGAGGTCTGTATGTCCTATTAACCTCTTCAGGTGTATCCATGTTGGAATCAGACAAACCCTCTGAGTCTGAGGTATCCGTGCATGATGGTATGTTATCCTCTCCCAGGGGAAGAAACGCAACCCTCTTTTTGCGTCTCCCATGTTGTTTGTTTTTCAGGATTGATTTCAAATGACCTTTTGTTGTAAAGTCCATTTGCCATTTGTAAATATTCCCCTGTGTATAATCAAAGGAGTCCCGATTAATTTCGTTTGTTTAACTGATATGATACTTTCTTCCAATTTAGTGATATTTGCTTGCAATTTTTCATTCAAAGTTTTGTATACCGGGTCTTCTACATATGGAGTCAGCGATTCTTTGATAATCAACAAATCATTCTCAAGTTTGGTTAAAGTCTCTTTTTCATGTTTGATAATCAAATGCATCAGGTTTATAGAGCAGCCACTTAATATATCATTCCATTCTTTAATGAAATTATCATCATAGGAAAACGTGGGGTATTTATTGAGTCTCAAACCCCTTGGAATCATACTTTTGTCAACATATGACTGTAGTGTGGTACTGTCCCACCACAATTTGATTTGTTGGGACATAATTTTTTCCATATTTAACATTTTTTGTTTTAGTTCCAAATTTTCCTGTTGTGGATATAACAAACCTTGTCCAAATATTTGGCACGCTCTATTTCGTCTATCCTGATTGTCTATTGAGATGCCCGGGATGTCCACATTAAAATCAATACTAGTGCCTGGTACGTTTACTATATCATCCATATAGTGCGGTATTCAAAGTATGAGCATATAACCATAAAGAAGGAAGTTCTTAAACACTTGGGAGCATAATCTTCAGCCAAACAAATGTCACTGTGCAAAAGAAAGTTGAAAACGCTCACCAGTAACTCCTCTGGTTAGGTGTCCGCACCCTCCTAAATTCGCTTTTGCCTGGGAAGGGAAGCCCGTCGGCTTTTAACGGCCAAAAGCAGGATACAAAATAGGGAACTAATTTCCACACTCGCATAGGGGGGGAATTCCAAGGATTTTTTGGGGATTTTAAAACGGTATTTTTTTAATTAAAATGTTTTAAAAAAAAAAACCCCTTTAAAAAAGACAACCGCATGAAAAAGCTTTTCGAGCCTGTATCCCTTTTCTTTTTTTTCTTTAAAACATTCAAAAAAGGGCAGGTTTTAAACTTTTTTTATATGCCCCCCCGTGGTCAAAACAAGAGATTAAACCTAAAAATTTAACCCAATTTTATTACTATCCCAAAAATGGCAACTCCCAAAATCCCTTTCATTAAAATTACAAATGAAATAACAAAAACCCTTTAAAAATAATTAAATGATTTTAAAAAAACAAACATTATGCAGGGCAAATCTGTAAAATACACATATAAAAAATCAGATCTATAATTTAACCATGGGATATCTGGGTTGGCCCCCCCAACATAAGGTCCAAAAGTCTTCCCCCTTTTAGTAAGGGGGCTTTTTTTTCCCTGTCCCTCCTCCCTCCTAGGTGAATTAACTACCCTCAATGGCGGGTAACTCTAAAAAATCTAACCCCCCCTGAGAAAAATTCCCTAAAAATGTTTAAACCCGCCCCCGATGTTTTACTAGACAATCATGTGAAAAACAAAAATAAAATTTTTTCTCGAAACCTAAAAAACCCCTCTTTTGGAAAACATCCCACATACGCAGCCCCTACAAGCCCACACAAATTTACAAAAACCCCAACAAAAAGTACTTTTTGGAAATTTAAATTCCCCCTTTTTTCGGATTCAAAGGGTTTTCTCTGAGTAACAAAAGAGAAAAAGTGTCACTTTTCACCAAAATATTTAAACATAGTCCGCACCTGCTGGTCCCCGCATTTTTGAAACACCCCTTTTTAAAATCTAACCACCTAGCGTTCCTTTAAAGGGATAAAATTGGTAAACATACTTGTGGGGGCCCCAATGTTCCCAATTGTTTTTTAGGTCTTGGGGGAAATGAACTTGCACCCGTCCGAAAAGGATCGTTTTCCCAGGTGGGGATCTTTTTGGTAAGAATAGGCAAATATTTCTTAATTAATCCGCAAAATCTTTAAAAATTTTTCTGCTTATTTTTGGAAAACACAAACGAACTAAAACAAATCCTTAAATTAAACCTCTGATCCCCCTCTTTAAAATTTCCCTAAAGATTCAAAACAGTGGTTTTTCTTAAACTGGGCTCAAACGTAATCATCCATTTTTTTGAAACCCTTTTTTCTGTAATCTGTCACTTATAACGATAACCTCACCTAAAAAAAGGTGGCCTAAATCGCTACAATTTTTTTTTGGGGCCCCTTAGAATTCCCCCCATGGGGAGATTATATATACATGCTGGGGGTGACAGCTTTTTGACCCAAAAAATGCTGATACTTAGGGTTGGGGGACACCAGATACCCCCAGGGCCAAAATTTAAAAGACCCTGATTTTATTAAATGTGTATTGACAAAAATTTGCTTTTTGCATAATGTTTGAATAACACATAAAAATTTTATGTTACGTTTAATTTTTATTTCATTCTTGTAAAAAATTTGAGGTTTTTTGGGATTTGGGCCATTTTTTGAAATTTGTAAAAAAAAGGGGGAAAATTTTTCCCAGGTAAAATCCCCTTGTTTAAAGACCCCCGGGTTTGGCATATAAAAAAATTTTTAATCTGCTTTTTTTAAAATGTTATGAAAAAGACCCAAAGGAAATACAGGCTGGGAAAACGCGTCTTCATGGGGTTTTTGGTTTTTAATGTTTTTTTTTTTTAATCATTTTCTAAAAAACATACTTTTTTACAACAAAAAAATCCCTTTGGGAATCCTCCCTATGGCGAGTGCGGGGAAAAAATTATTCAAAATTTTTGTATCCTCTTTTGGGCCCCGTTACAGCCGACGGTTTTCTTCCGAGGACACAGCTAATTTAGGAGGGTGGGCGGACACCTAACCAGGGGTTTTTTAACGGGTGACTTTTTTCAACTTTTTTTTGCAAAATTTTTACATTTTTTTGGGGCGAAAAATTTTATGCTCCCAATTTTTTTAAGAACTTCCTTTTTTAGGGTTTATATCCATATTTTTGAATACCGAACTTTTAGGGAAATGATATATAAACGAAACCCAGCACTAGAAAGGTTTTTAAATGGGGAACATCCCCGGACATTTTCAAAAGACAACCCGGATAGCCCGAATAGAGCGTGCCAAATATTTGGAAAAGGGGTTTGTTATATCCCCACAACGGGAAAAATTTTTGGAACTAAAAAAAAAAAATGTTAAATTTTGGAAAAAAAAAAGTCCCAACAAATAAAAATTGTGGGGACAGAAACCACACTACAGTCTTATTTTAACAAAGTAGATTCCAAGGGGGTTTTGAGACCCAAAAAATTACCCCCACGTTTTCCAATGAGAAAAATTTCATTAAAAAATTGGAATGATATATTAAGTGGCTGCTCTATAAACCGATCCCATTTGATTATCAAACATGAAAAAGAGTTTTTAAACCCAAAAACTTGAAAATTGATTTGTTGATTATCAAAGAACGCTGACTCCCTATGTAAAACCCGTAAAAACAAAAAATTTGAATGAAAAATTGCAAGCAAAAATCACTAAATTGGGAAAAAATATCAAATCGTTTAAAAAACGAAATTTAATCGGGGGCTCCTTTGATTTATACCCAGGGGAAAATTTACAAAAAGGGGAAATGGGCCTTTACAACAAAAGGTCCCCTTTAAAACAATCCGAAAAACAAACAAAATGGGAGACCAAAAAAAAAGGTTCGTTTCCCTTTCCCCCGGGAGAGGATAATTCCCTCATGGGAAGGATACCCCCCCGATTCAGAGGGTTTGTCTGATTCCCAAAATGGAAAAACACCTAAAGGGTTTAAAAGGAAAAAACAAAAAAACCCCAAAAAACTGAGAGGAACGGGAGGGGCGCTCATTAAACCCCCAAGAGGACGAGGCGTGCAGGCGGAAGCACAAGAGGACATGCATTAGAGCACCAGAAATTTGGAGCTCTCCCAGAAATTTTCCCCATAAGGGAGAAATAGTGCTCGAGTTGAAGGGAAAAGTCCCCCTTCGGACAAAACGGTATTTTAATTTTTTCAGTTGTATTTTGTCTTCAAACCCGAAATTTGGGGTTTTTACAAAAAGGTTTTAAATTTTGGCCGACAGTGGATTTCGACTTATACAGCACTATTAAAGATGTTAACCGGGTTTATTAGGTTTTTAACCCGTTAAAAAACATTTCTTTCACCAAAGGGAAAATAGGTTTTTAACCAAATGGTTTTCCCCAATGGGGGAATAAATCACCCCACAATAAATTTGAATTTTTGCTGGCACATGCTATTCAAACTTTTGGGGGACCTTAATGAGGAAAAAAATCCAGTACGGGAAAGTATCAACACCTGTGATGTTAAGTTACCGGGATAAAAAAATTTAGATTATTATCCCCGTGGAAATCTAGGGTTGGGCCCGCAGGATGAATTTTTAGTATTTTTTTTAAAAACAAGGGTTTAAAGGGAACTCAGTAATTCCCCCATATTGGTAACTAAAAATTTTAAAAAAAAGGGAGTTTTAGTTTCCCTCAAAGATTTTTATTTAAAAATCCCCATATTTTTCATACGAGCCCAACCAAAGGGGGGTAATTTTATATAGTTTAAAGGATAAGGATCTAATCTTTAAACAAAAAAACTTTGTTTCCCGACTCAGAAGTTTTTTAAAATTGAGAAATAAAACCCCCCTGAAATTTTTAACCAAAAAAGGGGAGAAAAGATATTGAAGAGGGACATGATTTACAAATGGGTTTATGATAAAACAAACAGAGAGTTGTTGGTTAAATTTCCCCCCAATACCTACCTTCACCCTGCCTAAGGTACATAAGGGTATTTTCCCCCCCCAAATTTTTGCCCCATTATTTCGGGGTTGGGTCTATTTCCAACATTTTTGGGGTATGGTTGGATAGGGAACTTAAGCCCCTTGTAATGCTTTCCCCCCGGTTTTCCTTAAGGACTCTAAGGGGGGTTCTCAAACATTTTGAATTTAAATAAAAATGGAAATCTGATTATAAAATGGTTTCCTGTATATCACGGGACTTTAAAAAATCAATCCCTCTATCCCTGGCTATTACTGCCTTACCCAACAATTGAACAAACATACCAATTAAAGGAATACCTTGAAACAATATATTTTTCCTTTGGGTTACAATTTTTTACTGGGTCACCCAATTTTTTCAGCTTTAAAAGGAATTATTTTTTGCCCCGATCCCGGGTTGCCCAAAGGGCCTTTGTTTCCCCCATTTTTTCCAATATTTTTCGTTACTGGTGGGAGGAAAAAATAATATTCACTGGATAATGTTTTCCCCAATGAACATCTTTTGGTACAGGCTTTTCATTTGATGATACCCCGCTATTTGGCAAAGGGGTCATCTTTGGATATACCAAAATTTTTTGGGTTACATCCCAAAAGGGGAAACAAGAAAAACTAAACGTTTACATACACTAGCGATAGTAAACAACATGGGTTTTCCTGGGTTTTAAATGAAAAGGAGAATTTCCCTTTTACTGGTAAAAACAAAAACGAAAAATTAAAAGGGAAACCCAAAAGGCGGGGAACGCAATTTTTGGGTGCACAACTGTCACCCCAAACATGCATATTATAATTTTCCCCCATGGGGGGAAATTTTTAAGAGCCAAAAAAAATTGAAACGATGAGGCCACTTTTTCAGGATTTGGTAAACGCTTATAAAATGACCAAATTTCAGAAAAGGGGTTTACAAAAAAATGGTTTATACTAGACTAGTAAGAGAACCCCTGCTTTTTAATCGTGGGGAATTTAAAAAATGGTCAAGGTAACAAGGATTTACCAAATTCTGTAGTGTTTTTTCCCCAAAAAACAGCAGACAATTTTAAAGAATTGCGGATATAAAATTAAAAAATAAATTTCCTATTCTTACTACAGATCCCACACTGAAAACGATCCCCTTTCGGGCGGGGGCAAGTTTAAACCACAAGACCTAGAAAAAATTGGGAACTTGTTTCCCCAATTAAAGTTTTTCCAAAGGGATCCACTTTAAGGGAAAGCATGGTTTTGATCAAAAAGGGTCGTACCAAATCGGCCCCCGCAGGTGCGGAAATATTTAAATAAATTGTGAAAAAATGACACTTTTTTCCCCTTTTTTTACCCAGAGAACCTTTAGAAAACAAGCAATTTATTAATTGCCACAGTACTTTTTTGGGGGTTTATGTCATTTGGTGTGAGGCTTTAGACTTCAGTATGTGGGATGAAACCACGAGAGGTCTAAACATTAGGATACGAAACATATATATGATGTTACACAAATACCTACGAAAAAAAACCGGGGGCCCCGTCCAAGCATTTTAGGGATTTTCATCGGGGAAAAGCCCTAGATTCTTTTAGATTTTACTCCCTTTAAAGATATTTAATTTTTCACCTAGGAGAGGGGAGACGGGAAAAAAAAGCCTTACAAAACAGAAAAGGGCCTTTTTGGATATTTAAAGGGTGGAACCAGATATCCCCATGGCCCTAAATTTTTTAAAAATTCTATTTATTATATGTGTATTGCAGATTTGCTCTGCATAAGTTTGTAAAAAACACATAAAATTTTATGTTACATTATGTTATTTCATCTTGTATCAAATGGGGGTTTTTTGGGGAAAGTTCCCAAATTTTTTGCATTAGAAAAAATATGGGGTTTTTAATTTTCAGGTGAACCTCTTGATTAGACCACGGGATGGCATATAAGAAAGTTTAATCTGCTTATTTGAATGTTATGAAAAAGAGCCAAGGCATACAGGCTCGAAACGCGTCTTCATGCGGTTGTTTTTAATGCGTGTTTTTTAAGCATTTTCTAATAAAACGTACGTTTTACATCAAATCATCCTTGGAATCCTCCCTATGCGAGTGCTGGAAGATTAGTTCACATATTTGTATCATATAATAGGAGGTATCAGACTATATGGAGCTGTCTGTCACTGTCATATAATAGGAGGTATCAGACTATATGGAGCTGTCTGTCACTGTCATATGATAGGAGGTATCAGACTATATAGAGCTGTCTGTCATATAATAGGAGGTATCAGACTATATGGAGCTGTCTATCATATAATAGGAGCTGTCGGTCATTTGATATGCGTATAGGAGGTGTCAGACCATATGGAGCTGTCTGTCATGTGATGTGTTGTATAGATGTCAATATCATATAGGGCTCTCATGTGATGTGTATATAGGTATCATAGAGGCGGGTGTCTAGGGCGGCCAGGTGGTCATACAGCATAACAGCCTAAAGGTGCTCTCACACAGTGCGTTTTTGATGCATTTGTTAATGTCTGTTTTTTGTGCAGAAAGGCACGGCGATTAATACTGTACATTGCTGCACAAACATTGCAGTCAAATCACGATTTTTTGCCACGATTTTTGTACAGCAATCTGCAGAATTAATCGCCATGCCTTTCTGCACAATCAACACATTAAAAAACGCATCAAAAAGGGTCTTTGTGAGAGCACCCTCAGGCTGTTATGCTGTATGACCACCTGGCTATCTCACCTATATAATCTTATTAGCGCTTCCATCTAATTATGAGACCTGTCCACTGTGAAGGCAAGGGGCCCCAGTGTCTTCCCTGCCCTCCCCCTTCTCCCCTACCACCACCTTCATTTCTTAGAACATTCTGGGAAAATGAAGTCTGATTTGTTGCTATGGGTGAGAATGTCTGTCATAGATCTTAATCGTATACAGACGACCAAACGAAGAAATCTACAATCAGAAAATAAAAATGTCCAAGAAGAAAGGAATATGTATCAGGGTCTGGATTTGATAAATAAAATAAAATATTGGTGACATATTCCCTTTAAACTGCAGTGTGTCTTTTATTGGTTGAAGTCTAATGGTTTAGGTGTAGACACAGTGTGGCGGCATCTCCAGTCTATCCTGTATGCTGAATAGGTTCTCCAACATCTAGGAAAGCTGAGTGACGGCAAACCCTATTTGGGTTTAGTGCCTAGGGCAGCACGACCTATAAATGTAGCCCTGGCTGTCGGCTCCCGGACATAGAGCTTCTTGGGCTGTTGCTTTGTAGTGAAGCTGCCCAGCGTCCACTCCACATTTTAAACAAAAAGCTCTAAAATGAACTGCTCCTACCTCTGACCGATCCGGACAGAGATTCCGGTCGATTTGATACAGGATGTGGGGTGGTTGGGTCCCCTGAGGCGGCGGGCCCTGTAGCAGTCACTACAGCGGGTTTTCCACCACTGTTTACAAATAGATCCAGCGAAATTATCTGCTGTTCTTCAATGACCTATAGGACTTCAGGCAATCCAGCGCTTCCTGGGATTTGCGAACTACTATCATCGATTTATTATACTCTACCCTGCCAGCCCCCATAGTGGTTTTAACTCAAAATAGTCTCTTAAACTCTGTCCAGCGAAAGCGGAGGAAGCCTTTACCCGTCTTAAGGCTGTATTTACCACAGCAGTGGTTCTTGCTCACCCGAATCCAGAAAAACCCTTCTCTCTAGAGGTGAATACCTCATCCATGGGAGCTGGTGCAGTACTCACATAAGATGAAAACATGATTTAGATGGTGCTTTAATAGAAAGTAGTAGACAGATGGAAGTATGTATGACTGCAGGCTTAGTCTATACAGAATTTGTTTGTAGTCTGTTACCATACAGACAAGTCTGCACAAGAAAGCAGGACATTTTGAATTTAAAATGTATGCTATTTTTTTTAATCAAATGTATTGACTTAAAAGAAAAAAAAACATGCTGCATGTCTTCAACATAATCATTATATTGGCCGTACTAAGAAACATTGGGATTTTCTTAAGATGATAATGTTGCTGAAAGAATTTTAGCAACAGCCAATATTTCCTCTTTGAAACAATACATCATTAAAATTATCCCAATTACCAGATGGATAAGGACTATTAATTTTTCAATTACCCCTTAAAAAATAGAATTACTGTCATACAAGTTAGTAGGCAGTTCTAGATGTGATCATGTTGATAAAGGATGGGAACATTCATTCCCCACATAAAGGAAAGGTTAAGGAAATAATGTATTTTACCTTGCTTTTATCCAACAGAAAAGCAACAACATGGTGAAAATTACAGAGGCAAATTGCTGAGGGAAGTAAAATGTATGTAAAGTTTTTTTCAATAAAGGACAAGCTGAGTCAAAAGCCTTCTTAGCATCCATGCTTGTGCACTACTATAACCACAGCAGACATGGTGACTTTTATGGGGCCAGAGGTTGTGGGGGTCCAACTCGGACATAATAACTTTGTTCCTTTCTGCTCTCTAGCACTACTACTTAGGTTCCCTAATATATGGTGTTATTATTTATACCATTAATCACTGCTGCTTATGCTGCTGTTTTAGTTTATTAAAAAGAAACATCTATGAAAATTTGGGGTTTTTAGTTCACAATTTTAAACAAAAGTGCTTAAGCTCACCTCCCGATTTCGTCAAGGGGACCCCAGCACAGGTGAGTCCTAACACTAAAACGTTACCTCTCTTGCAGCCTGTTCAGACTTCAACAATTCAGGGAGTGAAAAGGACTAGCTACTGAACACACTGCACTGGTTTAAAACCTGTGGAGATAGGCGGAGTGCAAAAAGCCAAATTTTCATATATCCTTAGCAGTAATGCATTTTTCAAAAATTCCTATATGCCTATGTTTTCTTAGTTGATAGTGTGCTGCTGGCATTTGGAATATATGTATGTTATTGCCTCGTCAGTGTGCACCTATACTTATTTTTTTTCTAAAAATGTTTTTGGATGTGCAGAGCCAAATAATGTCTTTTTAGTCTGTATGAGGAGTGTCTGGCTCATTGGCTTTTTGCACTCCGCCCCTCTCCAGAGGTTTTAAATCAGTACAGTGTGTTCAGTAGCTAGTCCTTTTCATTCCCTGAATTGTTGAAGTCTGAACAGGCTCCAAGAGAGGTAACATTTTAGTGTTAGGACTCACCTGTGCTGGGGTCCCCTTGATGAAATTGGGAGGTGAGCTTAAGCACTTTTGATCAAAATTGTGAACTAAGAACCCCAAATTTCCATATATCCTTAGCAGTAATGCATTTTTCAAAAATTCCTATACGCCTATGTTTTCTTAGTTGATTGTGTGCTGCTGGCATTTGGAATACAGTATATGTATGTTATTGCCTCGCCAGTGTGCACCTATACTTATTTTTTTCAAAAAATGTTTTTGGATGTGCAGGGCCAAATAATGTCTTTTTAGTCCGTATGAGGAGTGGCTGCCTCATTGGCTTTTTGCACTCCGCCCCTCTCCAGAGGTTTTAAATCAGTGCAGTGTGTTCAGTAGCTAGTCCTTTTCACTCCCTGAATTGTTGAAGTCTGAACAGGCTCCAAGAGAGGTAACATTTTAGTGTTAGGACTCACCTGTGCTCGGGTCCCCTTGATGAAATCGGGAGGTGAGCTTAAGCGCTTTTGATCAAAATTGTGAACTAAGAACCCCAAATTTTCATTTATCCTTAGCAGTAATCCATTTTTCAAAAATTCCTATATGCCTATGCTTTCTTAGTTGATAGTGTGCTGCTGGCATTTGGAATATATGTATGTTATTGCCTCGCCAGTGTGCACCTATACTTATTTTTTTTAAAAAAATGTTTTTGGATGTGCAGAGCCAAATAATGTCTTTTTAGTCCGTATGAGGAGTGGCTGCCTCATTGGCTTTTTGCACTCCACCCATCTCCACAGATTTTAAATCAGTGCAGTGTGTTCAGTAGCTAGTCCTTTTCACTCCCTGAATTGTTGAAGTCTGAACAGGCTCTAAGAGTGGTAACGTTTTAGTGTTAGGACTCACCTGTGCCTGGGTCCCCTTGACGAAATCGGGAGGTGAGCTTAAGCACTTTTGATCAAAATTGTGAACTAAGAACCCCAAATTTTCATATATTCTTAGCAGTAATGCATTTTTCAAAAATTCCTATACGCCTATGTTTTCTTAGTTGATTGTGTGCTGCTGGCATTTGGAATACAGCATATGTATGTTATTGCCTCGCCAGTGTGCACCTATACTTATTTTTTTCAAAAAATGTTTTTGGATGTGCAGGGCCAAATAATGTCTTTTTAGTCCGTATGAGGAGTGGCTGCCTCATTGGCTTTTTGCACTCCGCCCCTCTCCACAGGTTTTAAATCAGTGCAGTGTGTTCAGTAGCTAGTCCTTTTCACTCCCTGAATTGTTGAAGTCTGAACAGGCTCCAAGAGAGGTAACATTTTAGTGTTAGGACTTACCTGTGCTGGGGTCCCCTTGATGAAATCGGGAGGTGAGCTTAAGCACTTTTGATCAAAATTGTGAACTAAGAACCCCAAATTTTCATATATCCTTAGCAGTAATGCATTTTTCAAAAATTCCTATATGCCTATGTTTTCTTAGTTGATAGTGTGCTGCTGGCATTTGGAATATATGTATGTTATTGCCTCGCCAGTGTGCACCTATACTTATTTTTTTTTCAAAAAATGTTTTTGGATGTGCAGAGCCAAATAATGTCTTTTTAGTCCATATGAGGAGTGTCTGGCTCATTGGCTTTGTGCACTCCGCCCATCTCCACAGGTTTTAAATCAGTGCAGTTTGTTCAGTAGCTAGTCCTTTTCACTCCCTGAATTGTTGAAGTCTGAACAGGATCCAAGAGAGATAACATTTTAGTGTTAGGACTCACCTGTGCTGGGGACCCCTTGATGAAATCGGGAGGTGAGCTTAAGCACTTTTGATCAAAATTGTGAACTAAGAACCCCAAATTTTCATATATCCTTAGCAGTAATGCATTTTTCAAACATTCCTATATGCCTATTTTTCTTAGTTGATAGTGTGCTGCGGGCATTTGGAATATATGTATTTTATTGCCTCGCCAGTGTGCACCTATACTTATTTTTTTCAAAAATTGTTTTTGGATGTGCAGCGCCAATAATGTCTTTTTGTCTGTATAAGGAGTGGCTTCCTCATTGGCTTTTTGCACTCCGCCTATCCCACGGGTTTTTAAAATCAGTGCAGTGTGTTCAGTAGCTAGTCCTTTTCACTCCCTGAATTGTTGAAGTCTGAACAGGCTCCAAGAGAGGTAACATTTTAGTGTTAGGACTCACCTGTGCTGGGGTCCCCTTGATGAAATCGGGAGGTGAGCTTAAGCACTTTTGATCAAAATTGTGAACTAAGAACCCCAAATTTTCATATATCCTTAGCAGTAATCCATTTTTCAAAAATTTTCATATATCCTTAAAAAATGTATGTTATAATGTCAGACTTGCGTGAGAAACATGTTAGAGATACATAATAATGAGCCCCATATATCTTTGAATGAAAATCGTAAAATAGTTTGAACAGAGAACAAGTCAATAAAGACAGCATACTCCAGCTATGCAGCTTCGTCAAGAGTTTGGTACTCCAAGCGTATCACTGCTATGTAGCTTCGTCAGGAGTTCGTAACTAGAGTTTTTGTTATGTCTTAATTAGTGTTGAGTAGTGTTGAGCGATTGCGTTGGCTATCGAGATCGAGCGATAGTCAATAGTCGGCCGCTATCGATAAGGTTTTTCGATAGTGAGCATCGATTATGAGCGATTACCATTAAAGTCTATGGGAGAGCAACAACACCTTCATTTTTTACACCCCCAAAAAAGGCGGAGAAGCTGAAATTAACATCCACAACAGTCAAATGGATACGTGCTACATCTTAGGGAACACACTTAGGTTATAAAAGTCACAGAAAAAAAGTCACAGGGCCATTCACTATTCCTGTCTTGTAACACAGCCTGACCTTAAACCTGCATCAACCCACAAATTAAAAAGTGCCAGAAGGGAGTATGATTTGAAACCATCAGTTACTTGAACTGGGACATTGAATACCCTGTCCTGGAACGCAGCATGAGCCCCAAACCTGCATGACCCACAGATTTAAAAAGTGCCGGAAAAAGGAGTCTTTCAACCACCATTTTAGTTTTCACTGGACATTGACTATACCTGTCCTGGACCGCAGTATGACCATTAAACCTGTCTGACCCCCAGATTAAAAAGTGCCGGGAAAAGGAGTCTGTTATGTCTGTATCTGTTATGTTTTTCGTATAATACACGGTATTTTTTGCACCTTTCAATTCACCTGTGGTGACTATAGAATTGCTGTGTTAAGATTTACGTGGAATCTGCGTCAATGAACAAAGCTGGGTGCGCAAAAGTCAAAAAACACGTATCTGATATGATTTCGTCTAATAACCGGTATATTTTTGCACCTTTCAATTCACCTGTGGTGACTATAGAATTGCTGTTTTAAGATTTACGTGAAAGCTGCGTCAATGAACAAAGCTGGGTGTGCAAAAGTCAAAAAAAACGTATGTGTTATGTTTTCGTATGATACACGGTATTTTTTGCACCTTTCAATTCACCTGTGGTGAATATAGAATTGCTGTTTTAAGATTTACGTAGATGCTGCGTCAATAAACAATGTTGGGTGTGCAAAAGTCAAAAAAACACATAACTATTATGTTTTGGTATAATAAACGGTATTTTTTGCACCTTTCAATTCACCTGTGGTGAATATAGAATTGCTGTTTTAAGATTTACGTAGATGCTGCGTCAATGAACAATGCTGGGTGTGCAAAAGTCAAAAAACTCGTAACTGTTATGTTTTCGTATGATACACGGTATTTTTGGCAACAAACAACCTGTGCTGACTACAAGATTGCTGATTGTAATTTACTGCAAGGTGGATATATCAACAGTCACAGGTGTAATGGTAAAAATAAAATGAACACATATCTGAAATGTATACTGATAATAAATGGAGTTTTTTGCACCTAACAAAGAGACCTGCAGTTACTAGAATATGTGTGTTATCACAATATAAGTGTTCAGGCTGCCCAATATCCAGGAAATATTTCAATAGCAAACTGTTAATAATAAAGATATTCCACTACAATGTCTACACTAAGTCTTGGTGAACTTTATCCAGTGTTCTTTATAGATAGAGCTTGTCTGGGTTCGGCCGGGGGGCCCCCCCCGCTCCCCCCCCCAAATAAATTTTTAAAGGGGGTAAAATGCTCCCTTTAAAATTTTCTCAAAGTAACTACATAAAATCTTCAAATTTTAAATTTTATTTTAATTTGGAAAGGGGATCACAGCTAATAGTAGAGGTTTTCCCCCCCCCCTTTTTTTGGCAGAAATTTGACAAATTTTCGCTGAGCTTTTTTGGCCACAGGCAGACGCGGGCCCTTTCCCCTTTATGAGACGCTGAGGGGAAACTGAGGTTGAAACAGGAAAAGTTTTTCTTTTTTAAAACCCGGGGGCCCAATGTGTTTTTTCCACCCCATCGCAACCATACAAACCCCAGTCAGGGACGTCGAACAATCATCCCCCCCCTGTCTTTTTCTGTAATCTTGTTTTGCTGGCCCCCAAAAATTTACGGGGAAGCCCCGAAAAAGGCGCGATTTTTAAGGGGATGATGCTCAGTTTTTAATTTTAAATTTTTTGAATGATCGGGAAAATTCGTTCACCAAAAAAAACCTTCCCGATTTAAACTTTGTCGAAAAAAACCCGCTCAAAAACTAGTTTTGGGAGTGATTATTATCGACAAAGTTAAAATGGGGCCACGGTTTCTATGTTGATCGGTTTTTTTCGATCACGCAATGATTTTTTTTAAAAATCTCGCATAATCTATTAATATAAACCCCAATTTCGGGTTCCCTTTCATTTTGGGGCCGCAAATCAGCTTAAAGAATAGAGCGGGGGTGAGCTGGGTGTGCAAGTCATGACTGGGATGTGTATGGTTGGGGTTGGGCGGGAAAATCACTTTGACCTCTTTTTTAATTTAAAAAACCCCCTTCCTGTTCATGATCGTGTTTTGGTGTCTCATAAGAGCAGGACGTGTGCCCCGGCCCTTCTCTAAAAAAAAGCCCCAGAAAAAACTATTCTCTTTGTTCACACAGAAAAACTAGGGCTTTTAGTTTGTGAATTTTTAGAACTTAGGTTAGATTAGAGCATTTTCAGTTTTTAGTTATTTTGGCTGAAAATTTTTAAAGGAGCATTAGTGCTTGTCCCGCCGGGGGGGGGGGGGGGGGGGGGTTGGGCGGGGGTTGGTGCGGTGGGGAACACAGAAAGACAGACAGGCAGGACAGGCTTTTGAAAGGAGAGTGGATAATTGTGCTGCCCAGAAATTGCTTTGACCCTGGGATTGAAAAGGGTTTTTTAAAAGTTTTTGGCCCGTTTTTGGTGAAATATTAGCTTTTATTTTGGGGCGCCCCCGTACTTATATTAGGTAAATCTTTTCTAGTAACTGCAAGGTGTTTGTTTGGTGCAAAAACTCAACCTTTTTTTTTCCCGTACACGATTTTAAATTTGTTTTTTTTTCACTTTGGGCAGCTCAGTTTTATTTTAAAGACCCAATTTGTTCTTTTTTCAAAGAATACAGAAAATTTTCTAGTCAAAGAGGTATATTTATAGGTGCAAAAACCCCCCTTTTTTTATCTGTAACAAATTTTAAATTTTTTGTTTTTTTTCCCTTTTGGGCCCCCCCCAGCTTTGTTTTTAAAGACCCAAATTTTTTAAATTTTCAATTTGGATAAAAGAAAATTTTTAGTTTCCCCAAAAAGTGTTTTTTATAGGTTTCAAAAAAACCCCTTTTTTGATCCGTATAAAATTTCAAATAGGTGTTTTTTTTTACTTTGGGTTTCGGCCAGTTTTGTTCCCTATAGCCACCTTTTCACTTAAAATTTTTAAAAAGCAATTTTGTTTTCAACGCAGGTTTTTTATAGGTGCAAAAAAAACCCCCTTTTTTTTTATCCGTACCAATTTTAAATTTTGTGTTTTTCACTTTGGGGCAGTACCCCGCTTTGTTCATAGAGCCACCTTGCCCCCTTTAAAATTTTAATTTCGCAATGTTGTTAAATCACCCCAGGTTTTTATTTATAGGTGAAAAAAAAAAATTTTTATTTTCCGTTTTACATTTAAATTAAAGGGGTTTTTTTAAATTTGGCGCAGCCCCGCTTTGTTCATAGAAACCCCCTTTCACTTAAATTTTTAAAACAGCAATTTTTTCGTCACCGCAGGTGTTTTTATAGTTGCAAAAAACCGTTTTTATTATCCGTTAAAAATTTAAATTTTTTGTTTTTCACCCCTTTGGGGCCCGTCCAGCTTTGTTCCCTTTGAGCCACCTTGCACTTTAAAAATTTAAAACAGCAATTTTTTTAGTCACCCCCAGGTGTATTTTTTAGGGACAAAAAAAAAACCCTTTTTTTATCCCGTATACATTTCAAAAAAGGTGTTTCCTTTTTTAACCCTTTGGGGCGGCCAGTTTTGTTCAAAGGCCACCTTGCCCCTTAAATTTTTAATACCCGAAAATTTTTTAGTCAACCCCGGGGGTATTTATAGTGCAAAAAAAAAACTTTTTTTTATCCCCCCCCCTAAATTTTTTCAAATAGGTTTTTTTTCACTTTTTGGGCGTCCGCTTTGTTCATTTTTAAACCACCTTTTCACTTAAATTTTTAATTCAGCAATTTTGGGAGTCACGCCCCGGTTTTATTTATAGGTGCAAAAACCCCCCGTTTGTTATCCTTTAATAATTTTTAAATTAGCTTATTGCACGTGGGCAGCCCTAGTTTTTCAAATAGCCACTTGTCGAAAATTCTGAAAAAAAAAATTTTCTAGAAACTGTTCTCGTTTGTCTTGCGAAAAAACGCAAATTTCTCACCCGTGGAAATTTCTGAATATTTGATTGCGCTCGTTGAATCTCAGTTTGGCGCAGATAGGCATTTGTATGATATTTTTTAAAAAAATATCAATTCCTACCCTACTGGGCAGTTTTAAATCCTTGGGGACTGAAGTAAAACCTGTTGATTTTGTTTTCGGTTTTCCCCACCAACCGCATTCAGGGGTTTCCTAAAAAACTTTTCATTTTCTAATCCAGTTGCTGAAGGGGAAATTAGAGGGATTTAAGAATAGCTGTGATTTTGCCGTCTTTTAATAAAGACTGTCAAAAACTCCTCCATATTTCAAAAATTTTTATCTTTCTGAACTTGGAGAAAATGCAGGGGTAAGCGGCAAAGGGTGGGTACTCATGGGGGGTAGAGGTAAGGGAGAAGGTGCCCCTTCCCGGCGGGGGGGGAACAGATGCCAGCGGATCGTCGTTGCGGGGGCCCGTGGGGCTGTATCGGGGGTCGGGGGCCCCTGTAAATCTCAGAACAAAGCGGCCAATCGTTCTTCAGTTTTTAAGCACCTGCATCCAGCAGTCTTACCTCCCTCCTCCCAGCCCGGGGGCCCCAAATGTTACAGCATCATCAGCACCCGTCCAACATGAAAAAAGGCAGCCAAAAATTAACTCGTGTTACCCACCCTTTGGGGATAATCCATTTTCTGAAACCTCTTTGATAAAAAGGGGGTTGGGGTGAAGGAGTTAAAAGACAGAGGCAAAAGGATGTTTTTGTCTGCTCTGACCCCCATTTAAATGAGCCATCAAGGAGGAAAAGGGAAGCCGGGTAAATCGGAAAAAACCCCGGGGGTCCAATCCCTTTTGCAGTGCCTCTGCTTGTAGCCCAGCTCCTGGATGCAGAATGTCAAACCAAGTCCCTGGTTGATGATGATGATGACGACTTTGGGGATCCAACGTGGTATTTTCGCAGAATTTGCTTGGAGCTCTTCATCCCGGATGAGGGGGGAAGCGATGGGGGAGTGTAGTACGGGGGCGCCCAAAAAGGGAGAGGGCGGCGAGAAGTCCCGAGATGATTCGCCAGCCACGATCAGCGAAACACCGCTCCTCGCTTATCGCCCTCGAAAAAAGGGCCAGGCCTCTAAGCCTGGGCCTTTTTGAGCAAGCCCCTATTCACCCACGATTTTCAAGCGCCTTTGCCCTAAACGCTCATAGAGGCTAGATCTTAGGGGTTTAACCCCCAAAAAACATGTCTAGTCACATGCAGCGAATGCGAGTTGAAATGGGGGCAACACTTGGCCAAAAAAAAGGGAACACCGTGCCGGGCTTCCCCAAACCCCTTCACACCCTCTGTCTCCGCCTCTTCCACCCCCATGCTTCCCCGGGTGCCCATGTCTCTCAGATCTATCGGGATCAGCGTCCCTTCAGCCCTACCTCGCCCAAGTACCACCCGCACCACCCAAGACCCATCCTATCCATTCTCCTTCCACCCGTTTGATGCCGCACGGTACAGCGGCCTCTAGCGCCAGCCTTCAGTGTACCAGGTTTGGGAGCAAAGAAACACTTTAACCCAAAACCATCCAAAGCCAAAAAAAACCCTGAATGTCGGGGGGGTGAGCTGGGGTGGATGTCCTCTGGGGGTGACGGTGGCCCCCCACTCGGGGCACACTCTTCAAAACCGCGGATGGGGGGGTTCTTTCCCCCAAGGTCCCCTGGGAGCCAAAGGCCCAGAGAAACCAGGCCGTGTTGAAAATTAATCGCTTGGAGACCGTCCCACAAGGTCAGGGGTGTGGACGGCTCCCGCAAAAAGACGAGTGTTGCTGGGTGACAAGAACCCTTTTGCCAGGCAAGGTGGTGTGCGATAAGTAAATCTGCTGGGCCCCCCCCCTTAAAAACGGTAGGGGTGGACACATCCCTTGCCTGGCACATGTCATGAACCCTTGTCGTCCAGAATTTCAAGGCCACTCGGGTTGGACGCCGCTGAGGGGGCTCGAGGTCTGAGTTCGCACTTCCCCGTTCGCACCCCCTTCGTCCCCCTCTGCGTTGGGCCCCCAGCTCGGCCTCCGTCAACCGTCTCATTGTTGAAGTGGCAACACGCTGGGAAATTCCCCCTCCACATGCTCCACGATTGTGGCGCAGCCAATGCCCTTACGCAGTCGAAGTGACACATGGCCCGACAACGCGGTGGGACCCCGGGGGGTTGAACCCGAGATGGGGGGCAGGTGAAAGAGCTCGCACCCCCTTGCAGTTTTGGGAAGAAGACCCCCAAAAAAAGTCAGTGCGATATGCCCCTTTTCAGCTGAGCATTGTGGTGACCCTTTAATTTTGGAAAGATGTTTGGCACTCGAAACATTAGGTTCCATCAGGGAGGGAGGAGGAGACGGACACGTGGGACACGGGCTTTTCTCTCTTCGAACCCAAAAAAGGCCCCCCCCCCCCCCCCCCCCCCCCCCCCCACATTTCCCAATTTTATCGCTTCTTTAGGCATGGTTCGGGGCCCAGGGCAGTCGGGCGGGGCCAGCTCTCAGGGTGCATTATTGAAGAAGTCGGGGCTGTGTTGAAGCTGTCCCGGGAGGAACAGGAGGAGGAGGGGGAAGTATTCCTTAAAAACCGACGTTACCGCCCCCTGCCTTTGGGAAAAGGGGTTTGGCGAATTGAGGCGGGGGAAAAAAGGGGAAAGATGATTTGCGTCCCCCTTGCCCCAAGGTTTTGAGAAATAAAGCCCCATCTCCACATGAGTGGGTGCTTATTTTCCCCAAAAATGATCCTCACATTAAGGCCATCAAAATAAACAACAGTTACGGGGGGCCCACCATCCCTGGATCCCCGGTAAAAAAACAAAACTCCACTTTCCTTCCCCCCCAATAGAGAGTAAAATGGGGAAATGGAGACCCTGATTGATAAACTGGGACATAGTTCGTCTGCTTCATTCTTCAAAAGTCACGGTGGAAAAAACGTCACGACGTGACAGAGTAGGTGCCAAAAAGCCGCGCGGGCAGCAGGGGAAAGTGGCAGAAGCCAATGGGGGGCCTCTGGGAATCTTTATTTACCACCTCACCAACGCATGCAAAGCAGGGCACACATCCAAAAAACAAGAGACAGCTTAAGATCTGGTGCAGACTTTCTGCGTCTCAACACCCATGTTTTTGGAGTTTCCGGACCCAATCGACTTTGTTTTTTCCAAATGGATGAATGGCCGGAGCTCACTCGCCACGCCATAGAGGTGTTGCCCTGCCAGAAGCCTGCGTTCATATCTCTGAGCGGACCCTTCAGCACAGTGGAGAAGTCATTACAGACCAAATGGATCCGGCTTTCCACAGATATGTGGATCGTTTAACTTCTTCAAGATGAATCAAGGGATGGATTATGATGAAATTGGGCCCCTAATTGGAGGTCATCCGATAGTTGCCCGTCTACTTCACATTCCTCTTCAAACCAGAATTGGTCCTCTTGATAATGTTTTTTAAAAATGATCATTTCTCTCTGTCATTTTTATTCCTCAGTTCCCAAAAGATCATTTTGCTGGTTTTGCGGCATGGAGACCTGTAAAAGGACACCAAGGTTTTCATGACAAAACCGTATTCCATTTACTCAACTTTATCTTTAGAATTTTTTAGCATTCGGTTTGAGGTCATGTTGCTGTGAGATACAGCTATTATAGGTCCTTTGGAACAGGAAATGTGGCTTCTAAGTGGCATTATCACATCACAATTTTTAATCGTGGCTGAGGAAGTCATAATTTATAATTTTTTGGGATCATGTTGCTGTGAAAATACAGCTTTTAATCATGGGTCCTTTGGAACAGTTTTTGGGGCTTCAAAAGGGGGCTTTTTCCCTCAAAATTTTTTAAAAGTGGCTGAGAAGTCTTTTTTATAATTTTTTTTGGGTTTCCATGTGCTTTGAAAATCCCCGAAAAATTTACCGGTCCTATTCAAAAAAAAATGTTGGGAAAACATTTTTATGAATCCCGACGGGCGGGGCCCCGCCCCTTTGGGGTAGTTTCCGGGGGAAAATCTGGGGGTTTTGTTTTTATGTGGGGGCCGGGGGGGCCGGGGGGGTTTTCATACATATTTATGAAAGGGTCCGCCGCGCCTCGCCTTTTTTTTTAGGGGCGCAGTGCGGGTCCGAGGCCCCCAGCGGGGTGCGGCGCTGGGGCCTGGGACCCGGCCCCGGGAAAGGAAAGACCCCGGTCTTACATCCCCCCCGGGGAAAAAGTCCCCCGGCCCCCTGGCCAGTGGTTAGGCGCAGTGGGGGGGGGCCCGGGGCCCCGAAACTGGGCGCTCCCGCCTAGGGTTTCGCCCCCGGGGGAGGTACGCCCTCTTTTAATGGGGGGAAAATTTTCCCTGCGCCTCCCCAGTGGGTGTGGGGCAAAAGTGGGGGGGACATGGGGCCAGTGGGGGACTTAGGCGCCGTGGGGGGCCCCCAAAGGAAAAAAAAAGTTCCGGGGTTGAAAGGCTGGAAACAGCGGGAAATCATTCCAA
Organism: Phyllomedusa bahiana; assembly: GCA_025379985.1. Classification (NCBI taxonomy): domain Eukaryota; kingdom Metazoa; phylum Chordata; class Amphibia; order Anura; family Hylidae; genus Phyllomedusa; species Phyllomedusa bahiana. The sequence goes on along the minus strand of JAODAL010010346.1, from coordinate 54,175 downwards.
ATTTTGTGGTGCGGGTATAAATTCAAAATCCCCCTTTTTTTAAAAAGGGCCTTTTAAAAATTCTCAGGAAAGAGTTTGAAACCTAAAAAAAAAATTTTTTTCTTTTAAAACAAATTAAATTTTCCCATTTTTTTAATTTCCCAAATTTTTTGGGTTTTTGGGGTTTTCCCGGGGGGAAACATCCCAGTAATTCAAAACCCGGGAAAGCTATTCTTTTGGTCAGCAAAAAAAGGGGCAAAATCAGAATAGGGCGACAGTGAACCTTTAAAAACCTTTTGGGGAAGTTTAGCCCAAATTCAAAAATCCAGGGCCCGGGATATTTTTCCCCAAAATACTTTTAAAAATGCTAAAAAAGAGCTGTTTTTTTTAAGTTACCGGGAAAATTTTTGGTAGCTCAGCCTTTTCCAAAAATAGGGCGAAGAGACCCATTTTTGGGCCTAGGGGAAAAATTTAAATTGACCAATAGAATAGGAGCGAAAAAAGACCCATTTTGGCTTTGGAGAATTTTTAGACCAATCAGAATCCCGGGGGGGAAAATTTTCAAAATACAGTAAAAAGACAAAAAAGAGTGTTTTGGGCCCTGGCTACCCGGGTGTTTGGGTATCCCGGGCCAATCGGGAGCGCGAGCTACTTTTTTCCCCATTTTTTGGGTTATAGGGATGGGGCATAAAATATCGGCCTCGGGCCGCCGTGCGGCATGAAGTTTTAAATAAAAAACATTTTTTTTTTTTAAGTTTTTCAAACATTTTTAGTTTAAAGGGGCAAAAACCCTTTTTAAAAAAAAAAAGTTTTAAAAAAACCCGAAAAAAGCTTTTTGTCCCCCGAGGGCCCGGCGCTAATAGGGATTGCAATAGAGAAAATTGCCAGGTTTTTTCAGAAATTTTTCAAATTGTTTAAGCTTTTAATTGGTTGGCAGAACCCCCGCCAATCAAAAATGGGGAGCCCCCCAAAAGGACCCTTATTTTCCTATGGAGAAGTTTTGGCCCCAATAAGAATAGGAGCGACAGGGGCCCCTTTTTAAAACCCTAGGGAAGGAGTTTTTAACCAATCAGAATAGGAGCGACAAAGTAAAAATTATATCCTATGGAAGTTTGGACCATAAAAATTAAAAAGGTGGGGGACAGTTAAAAAATTACGTAAAAATGACGAAAAGAGTGATTGGCTGAGCAAAGCGGGGGTTTGGGGCCTTTCCCACCCAATTTCCGAGTGCGAGCAAATTTCCCCCAATTTTTGGCTATGGGGATGGGGGGTTTGGGAAATTTTCGGCTCTCAGACGTGTGCGGCATAAATTTTATTAATAAAAAAATCATTTTTTTTAAAAATGTAAAAACTTTATCAGAAAAAGAGCAGAACCCTTTTTTTACAAATAAAGCAGTTAAAAAAAACCCCCAAAAACCGGTTTTTTCGCCCAGACCGGCGGGGTACATAGGGGGAAATTTCAATAGAGAGAATTGCCGGGAAACACCCGTAAATTCCCAAAATTTTTTAAAACTATTCTCATTTGTTTGGGCCCAAAAAAGCCAATAAAAAAAGGTCAATTTTCCCATTATAAAACCCATGGAGGAGAATTGAACCCAAAAAAAAATAGGAGCGGGCAATGTCCCCTTATATCCTATGGAGAAAAAAATTTAACCCCTCATTTTTCCCAAAAGGGGGGACAGTTCAAAAAAAAGTTTAAAATGCAGAAAAAGAGTGTTGGTTGAAGCGGCAGGGGGGGCGTCCAGTTTGCCAAATCAAAAAAGCGGAGCAATTTCCAAAGAGTTCTATGGGGAAAAGGGAAATTTTTGAGCGCGCTTTGTGATTGGTAAGTTAAAAAAAGGGCCGTTATTTGGAAACCCAAAGGGAGAGGGGGAGCGAGTCCTATGGGGTTTTTCTTAAAGCAATCTGAAATCAAAAATGTACATGGCCCAAAAACAAATTTTTTTCTTTCAGAAGTGGTCCAGTGTAATTTTAAACGGGAAGATAATAGAGGGTAACGAAAAAAAATTATTAAATCAATAAAATCATGGGTTTAAATTTTTTTAATTTTTCGTTTTAAACCCCTAATATTGATTCCCTTGGGGTAAACGAAAAAAAAAAAGGGAAAAAAAATGATTTTTTTTTAAATTTTTTTTTATTTTTTAAAATTTTTTTTCATTCCCCTTTTTATCATTTTGTTTTTATACACATCGGTTTCAAATTTGTAGTGTTATAATTTTTATTTTGGCCCTTTTAAAAGTTTTTTTTTCAGTTTTCATTAGAAAACCCCCTAGGGCCCTGCTCGCTCTCCCTTTGGTCCCAAATAAAGGGGGCCTCTTTTAATTAGCCAATCACAGCGCGCGCTCAGGGAAATTTTCCTTTCCCCCCTAGAACTCTTAAAGGGGAAAGTAGCTCGCGCCTCGATTGGCTAAAATTGGGCGGGGGCCCCCCCCCGCTTCAACCAAAACAGTTGGGTTTTTGCATTTTTTTTCTGTATTTTTTAACCCGTCCCGCCTTTGAATATGATTGGTCAATTTTTCTCCATAAAGGAAAAAAAATGGGGAAAATTTTTCGCTCCTATTCTGATTGGGGCAATTCTCCCCCATAGGTTTTTTAAAGGGCATTTTCGCTTTCCTATTCCCGATTGGTCAAATTTTCCTCCATAGGTTAGAAATGGGAAATTTTTCGTCCTAAATTTTGATTGGCTTGGGCTATGCCGGGGCCAATGAGAATAGCTTAAAAAAATTTGAATTACGTATTTCCCGGCAATTCTCTCTATTGAAAATTCCCCATGTAGCGCCGGGGCTGGGACAAAAAGCGTTGTTTAGGTTTTTTTAATGGGTTTATTTGTAAAGAAGGGTTCTTTTCCCTTTTTCTGATAATGTTTTAAATTTTTTAAAAAAAATGATTTTTTTTTTTTAATAATTTTATGCCGTACGGCGCGAGTGCAAGGGTTTCCCGGCGGGCCCCCTCTCTCCATAGACTATAAAGGGGAGAAAGTAAAATCGCGCTCTGATTGGCGGGGGTTGCCAAGCACCCGCTAGCTCAGCCCCAAACAGCTCCCTTTTTTGTCTTTTTCCCGTTTTTTGAACTGTCACGGGCCCCTTTAATTTTTTAATTTTGGTTTCCAAAAATTCTCCCTAGGATATAATGGGACTTTTTTCGCTCCTATTCTGATTGGTTAAAAACTCCTTCATTTTGGTTTTAATGGTATTGTGCTCCTATTTTGAAATTGGGGTGGGGTTTTTTTCCGACCAATGAGAATTTGCTTAAACAATTTGTTTACTGTATTTTTCCCCCCAATTCCCCCTTTTTTGCAATTCCCTATGTAGGCCCGGGGGGTTCCCGGGCAAAAAGCGTTGTTGGGGTTTTTAACTGCCCTTTTTTTGTAAAGGAAAGGGGTTTTGCTCTTTATTGTAATGTTTTACATTTTAAATTTAAAAAACTTTTTTTATTAAAACTCCAAAGCCGCACCGGGGCTGAGCGCCCCGGGTTTTCATTTCGCCCATCTCTCCCTGCTTAATGGGAGAAGAAACTCGCGCCTTTTTTGGCTGGGATGCCAAGCACCAGGGTAAACCCAGCCCCAAAAGCTTTTTTTCTGTCTTTTTTTCTGTATTTTGAAATTTTCCCGCCGGGGGATTTGATTGGTCTAAACTTCCCCCATAAAACTTTGGGAAAGGGTCTTTGTCGTTTCCTATTTTGAAATTTGGGCGAGCCCAGAAAAAACCCCGCCCAGTTTAGCCAATTTAGGGTCTTTTCCTGTCTTTTACTGTATTTTGAATTATCCCCCCGGGGGATTCTGATTGGGGCCCAAACCTTTTCCCCCAGGTTTTTTAAAGGGGTTTTCTGTCGCTCCTATTTTGATTGGTGGGGTTTAATTTCCGGGGCAATGGAAAAGGTTTAGGGAAATTTTAATTACTGTATTTCCCGGGGAATTTCCAATATTTTATAAATTTTTAAAATAGCGCCGTTTTCAGAGTTTTGTAAAGTGTTTTTTTTAAATTTTTATGTTTAATTTTTTAAAGTTCGCCCCTTTTTTTGCACTGTTTTCCGCCTTTATTTAAAAGGGGATTTTTTCTGAATCATACTCCTTTCTGCACGGAGCGGAACGCCGAGATTTCCCGTTTGCGTTTTTCGATTTTGTTTCCTCGCCCCCTTCCGATCCTGCTTCCGTTTCCTCTTCGGAGGATTTAGAAACCCAAAAAAAAATGGTCTGCCCCGTCGGAAACTTTCCGGCGCTGAATGTGCCTCGCTTTGCCGCTCGCCATTTGTACCTTTTCCCCGGTGGTTTTCGAGGCCCCGGCCGGGGTCCCGCCCCCGGGAAAGCCCTTTCCCGCACCCAAAACCCCGGGCCCACTGCCCGCCCCTTTTGCGGGGGGCAGGGTGAAAGTGTAGGAAAACCCGGTAACACTGAAAAAACCCGGGTTTCCGACAGCGGGATTCGGGGGTTTGGGGGGGCGCAGGGATACGCCCCGGGAAAAACAGGCGGAAAAACCCGTTCCCTAAATGTGGCCCGTTGTTTTAATGTCAAGATGATTTAAAAATTTTTGGGGGGGGAAAATTTTTTTTGTTCCCCTCCGGTTTCCAATTTTTAAAGCTCCTTGAATTTTATTATTATTTTATTACTGCCGGGAGCCCCGGAAACTCGAGAAGTATGGACCCCCCCAAAATTTGGCTGGGGGCTTGAAAAACTGAAGTTTTTAAACACAGTAAATTAAATTCCAATGAACTTTTTAAACAAAAGACTATTTTATTCACTTTCAGATTGGTTTAAAAAGGGGGTTCTAAGGGGACAAGTTATAATTTGAATTTTACTTATGAAACATTAGCTGAATTTTCCCCCATTCCCAAACGTCTGTATCATCTGGGGGGAGGAGGAAGGCCTTGGAAATTTTTGGGTTTTGCAACACCCCATCTGTCTCAAGGAAAAGTGTGTGGGGAGTTTTCTGTTTCTTCGATAAGGGTGTATAGCAAATTTAAAAAAAGTTTTTAAAAAAACTATTGATGAAACTTTAAAAAGAATGTTAAAGGGTTGAAACAGAAATTTTGGTTTTTTCCTTAAAAATTTCCAACTTGCGTCCCCGTTTTAAAAAAATAAAAAAATTTGTTAAAACATCCCCCCTAGAGCGGGAAGGTTGATTTGATGCTTTCCCCAAACTGAACAAGAATGGGTAAAGTTCACTCCCCTTAGACGCAGGGTGAACGGGTGGACGGGTGTTGAACCACTAAAACCACAGTAGGCCTGCCCCCAAGGGGCGTAACCAAGCAACCGCCGGCCTCCTCCAGAGTTTTGATGGTAAGGTGACTGTTGACAAACCCCCGCCAGGTGCCCCTCAGAGCAGCCCCCCGGAAAAAGGCATCGAGGATTTTTTACAATCTCAAAAACCCCAATGATTTGGAGATTGTGGGGGTGGTGTTAATTGTTCAGCTATCCCTTTAAGGTATCTGGGTGTAATTATAAAACCCCGGGTTTTGTTTATAAAGGAAATTTACCCAGTTCATACCTTTGTTGATTGTTATTGGGGCGAAAGTGATTAAAAACCCCTTTGACCTGATCCCTGCTTTGAATTCTCAGGCATCCCCCTTGGTTTCCCTCTTGCTTTTTTTTCAACTTCAGATAGACAACATATGAAAGATAAGGGGAAAAATTAAAGGGGGTTTTCCCGCTCAAAAAATAGCTTTCAAATTTAAAGGGACACAAAAAAGACATTTTCCAAATTTTTTGCATTGTTCCTCTGTTTTCCCTAAAGAGATAAAAAAGTGAATTTATTACCTCCAGGCTATTTCATTCCCCGTAAGGGACCTGTAAACAAATCTCCCTGGGGTGTTTTTTTCAATGGATAACAGGAGTGGTCACACACGGGTCTGCCCCCTGTCAGTCAGTTTCCCGTGCTGCCAGGGACAGTAAAAAGCTTGATTTATCTCAAGTAAAAAGCTCCTTAAATTTGGGTTTTGTTTTTGGGGGGCAATAAGAAGTCCCTTAAGTAGTTTGAGAAGCTAATCTAAACTAATTAGCATTGAAAACACGGAGTTTTGCTGTCAACATGGGGGTTTATGCAAAAATTGTCTGAACCAGGAAGTGGGACGAGAATTTTTTCATGCATTTTTTAAACCCCGTGGGGGACAACTCTTTTAATGATGACTTATTGGTTGCAGTCACTTTCTTGCATGTGAAAAACATGCACCCGGGGGGGTTTCCCTTTAAATTTCATTGAGGTTGGGGACAACCAGGGTTTGATATGGTAAATCTGGGGGTCAGAGAATTTTTGACGTGTTTTTGCACCCCACAAAGCACAAGGATGTAGCTTTGATCAGAGTCTGGATTGGAATGGAGGAGAACCTATGCATGGATTGTTCAATTCTTACACAGATTTAAACAAATTTTACAAGGCTACATTCCCCGCACTCAACTGCTCTGTGTGAAACCTACCTATCTGGTGACGGGAAGACTGAGAAATACTATCTAATGAGGAGTGTGTCCAGTGGGGCTACCTGGGGTATTTCTGAACAGAATAGAGTGCAAATGGGTAGGGTTCTCGGGTCCTGGGAAGAGAGTTTATTCTGATGCTATTCAGACATTTTTTTTTCAGAGTGTGGTACATTCTTCTCCACTTTCATGCATGGAATTTGGCGAGTTTGGTTTGGGGACGGTGGATGTTGTTGTGGTTTTTTGTTGTGTTGTGCATCGGCCGCCGGTGCACCGAGATGAGTAGGATGGTCAGGTGAAGGGGGACCAAGGAGGGACGAGAGGGAGGGGAGGGGAGCCCATGGAGGTCAGTCGGTCAGAGGTTGCCAGTATGGTGGTGAGGAGGAGGAGAGACTCTGAGGTTAGTCGGTAGTTTTGGTTGCAAGGGAGGGAGGCAGGGTCAAGAAGGAGGAAGCTGTGGTCAGAGCTCTACCAGCAGGAGAGGAGTGCCTGGAGTGGGCCCGAGAGGGGAGCCCGAGAGCCAGAGGGCGGAGGAGATAAGAGGTCAGCTTCATCACGCACCCCTTAGATACTAAGAGGTGAGGACAAAGGAGGAGGGGAGGGGAGGGACGAGGGAGAGGTGAGCGAGTGCAGAGTGGGTCAGAGAGAGAAGCCAGAAGAGCCAGAGCCCAGAGCGCTTCACCAGAGGGAGTTGTGGTGTGGGATGATTTAGTGGGTGCTTTGTCTATTGGGGGGGTCTTTTTGTCTGTGTTGCAGACAGAGGGTCAGGCAGCATAGCGGTCAGAAGCCTACTTACCCTTTCACCCCTCCCCCCTCTACACACCTACTCCTATAGTTTAGGGAGGTCAGGGATCCCTCCTACCCCTACTTATGAGGGAGAGAGGGGGTGAGGAGAGGGTGACTGGAGCTGGATCAGCCAAGCTCCTAAGTCAGAGCAGCAGCGGGGAGGTCGTGGGGACTGAGGTGGGATGGGGTCTATGCAGGCTTACCTTACTGTGCGACCACCTACCTAAGTTTCTCCTATTATAGGTTTCAATATGTTCTCTGGGGGGTTTTACTGTCCCGCAGTTAAGTGAAGGCTGGGGGGCGGACGGGGAGGGGGGGGGGGGTCCTTTGGTCAGATTTTTTACAGTTTTTTTAACCTCCAGGTGTGATGGAGATCCCTAAAAAATTAATAACCCATACCCTAATTCTCGCCTTAATATCAATTTTCATAGTCTCAATAGTTTTTCACTTTCACTGGGGTTTCTGAACAACAGCTTCATGTTTGTTGGTCACTAACTGGGCGTATTTTAGTGAGATTATATTAGTAGACTCTTATTTAGGGTTTAGTTCTTTTTTATTTAATTTATTATTGTTTGTTTTGGTATTTAGTATTACATATAACTAATTTATAGACTTCAGGCTAGTTTAGAATAGTTTTGGGTAGTTATTTTTTTTTAGTAGGGGACTTCTGGACCCTTCATGAGCCCACTCACTCGTGAACAGTAGAGAACATATCCTCCACCAACTACAACTAGAATCAATAGTACATAATTGATCAGACTTTGGTTTTTCCCATCTCTTGGGAATTAACAATGTGTTGTGTTCAATCTTGGAATCCGATGTTGGAAGGATAGAGAGTGCGAGAGGATACTAGAGGCTGTGAGAGAGAGGGGAGAGGATACCTGAGGGCGGGTGAGATGAGGATTGGATTGAGGGGGATAGGATGATTTTGGTGTGGTATTTTAAGAGGTTTTTTATCTACTGTGTGGTGTTTTTTATAGGGTGGATGAGGAAGGAATGAGGATATAAGTGTTTATGGTTCGATGGAGAAGAAGGAGGATTTGAGAGGATTATGTTATATGTTTATGTGGTTAGGCCAATAATGCTTCCTTGGTGTGTCGCAATCTAGGTCACTACTGGGGTTTTCTATACTTTCACAAGTATGCTTAAATGTTCACATCTTCTTTAGCATGGGCTTACTTGCCGTGGGTGGAACAGGAAATTTAGGGGACAAAATTGAAAGGATCTGGGTGCTAGTTTTGATAGTGGGTTGTGCTAGGTACGGTTGTGTTAGTGGTGTCTAGGTTCATGCTTGTTGATTGAAGTATAGAGGAATTCATTCTGGTAGTTCATTTTCCGTTCATTTGTGGTGGGTTTTTTAGTATCTAACCATGAGGACCCAGCCCATTTGTTTTGTACTTCAAGTACAAATGAAGCACATTGTACTTCCTGCTAGGATAGATATTTAAATGACATTGGCTTGCCTTGGTAAACAAAGAAGTACTTATTTGTTTTTCCTCTAGAATCCATCTTGGTGTTAAATTCTCTCTGCTCCCCAATGGCCTCCCCAACACTTTTCCTCCTTTCACTTCAGGCTTGGCTTGTTCAAGTGTTGTTAGGATTAGTGTCCTTCTCAACCAGGGTTAATCACCTGGATCATGGGATTCAATGGCATCATTTGTCTGGGTTTTCTTTTCATCTTGTTCCCTCTCTATTTTTTTTTTTCCTTCGTCTTTTTCTTCTCACTTCTTTCATTCTTTCTTCCTTCTTCTTCTCACCTTCTTCTTTTTCATTATTTCTTCTTTTCTATCCTTCTTCTTGCCTTTGCTTTCATTCATCTCCACGTTATTCTTTCTTCATTTATTTCCCTCACATTCTCCTTCTTTCTCACATTCTCCTTCTTTCTTCTCACATTATCCTTCCCTTTTTCTCCATTTCTACTTTATTTTCTTCTCAATTCTTCTTTCTTTCTTATCTGCTTGGTCAAGAAATTAAATATACAGCCCACTCCTGTTTCTCTCGAATATTTATGTGGGGAAAGAGGTAAGAGTGCTGCTGGGCATTGATTTTGGCAAAAATTTGTGCAGCCAAGTATGTCTGTATGTTGCCTTTCCACTGTCTTATTCTTACATGGGCTTTTTGTCTCAAAACGAGCACTCCTTGAGGCAGTGGCAATTTGTGGTGAGCATGCATACGTGGGAGTCTGATTTGGTTCTTGATTTCTTGATGGGGGGTTTCCCAAGCTTTGTCTGATTCCCTTGTAGGCCCACTTACAGGCCAATTTCCTATAGGCTTCTCTTGTACATGAAGCTTGAAGTCAGGTGTATTTGTTCATGGGTTATGTTTTCTCTTCGGTGATTTTACTAGCTTCAGTTACCAGCCCAGGAGTTCTACATTCTTGGGCTGGCATTATCGAGGATAGTTGAATAGCAAGGGCCTTCACGGTTTCTTGCACGGTAACCACAGCACAAATCCTGTATGGAATCGTCCTTGATTCATCGCATCATATTTATCTGGATCCATCTGTGAAGGAAGGACAGATGGATGTAGAGACAAGTAGGAAGAGATTGGGAGGTTTAGCCTCCATTTGTTCAAGGACAGTAGTTGAAGTGGTTAATATCTGCGGCAAAGTCGGGTCTTCATCTGTGGTATTTTAGGACTCTGATCTTTTTTATCTTCCCACCTGGACGAAAGGGGATGCAGAGTGGCTGGGTTTGTTGAGTGTTGGAGGTAGTACTCTACTTCTCAAGTGAACCCCCATTTTCAGACATCATTATTGGTGATTATTGTATTAGGGTCACGATGGCCGCACCTCGCTGTTTTTACTGAGATGAGGGTTTGCTTGCTGTTGCTTTGATAGCCGGCTGGTTTGCTGCGGATCTCTCCCTGTTTCAGGATCCCTTTGTAAATCATGAGGAGCCAATACATTTGACCGGCAATGGCCTGACCATATACTCTGTAAAATGATGTATTCAGTTCTTTTCAAAGAAGATCTTGTGCCGAAAGCAATGATCTAGCTCTTCTCTGAGGCAAATTGGACACAGTGTCTGTGCAACAGGATCTACTTGCTTGAATAGTATCCAATGAGGTCTCATCTCACTCTCCTTGGTTTGCTGAGTGTGTTCATAGTATTCGGGAAACGCTTGGCCATTAGGTCGTTCATATAGCAGAATGAGGGTTTTGAAAGGATATGAGTAGTCAGGGTTATTTTCAAGAGCCGATAGCTGTCTAGGGGATAGTTTTTTTTTCCAGGCTTTGATAAACACTCTTGTTGCCTCAAGTGAGTGTTAATTGGTGTTTTGGTTTTTAACACTATTGTCCTTTGAAAGAATCGCTAATAAAACTTGTTATGAACTGGGGATCAGGCTATTGGTATATTTAAAAAATATTTAAAAATTATCCATTGACGACAGTAAGTTGACGAGGCCATAGAAATAGATAATTTGATGTGAAGTTGTTTTTGATTGTTCAGTTGAAGAAGCAAAGAAAAAAAATGAGAAAGTGAAGCTTTACACAGCTTTTTGCCGATCATCGGGTAAAGGTTGGTTGGGTTTATAGTGTTTGAGCGATTACGTTGTCTATCGTCAGGGTGTTCGTTAGTCGATTTATCGGGCATATTAATCAATATGATATCGATAGTCGAATAATAGATTATCGGCGCAATCATGACATTAAAGTCTATGGGAGATGAAACAACACCTTTCATTCTTTACACCCAAACAGGGCAATATGGGAGAGAAAGAGCTTTGGAGGATTAAACATCACACAACAGTCCACAAATGGATACATGCTTACAATCTTAGGCAACACACTTAGGTGTTATAAAAGACCACAGAAAAAAATAATTCACTGGACCGTTTAATATAACTGTATTGCTCCACAGCATGACCCTTAAACTGCATATGACCACAAATTTAAATGTGCCCTGAAAGGCAGTTGATTTTGTACACCATCATTTTTTACTTGTAAGTGGACTATTGAATATAATCTTGAACTGGACATTGGAAATATCCCTGTCCTGCGACACGCTCAGCATAGGCTCCCAAAATGAATTTGACCCCATATTAATAAAAACGTGCCGGAGAAAAGGAAATAAAAAAATGGTGTCTTTACAACCACCATTTTAGTTGATACTGGACATTAACTTTATCTGTCCTGTACCCAGTATGTCAATTTAATCTGATATGACCCACAGAGTAAAAACGTGCTGGGAAATAAGAGGAGTGGGTGTCTTTGAACTCACCATTTTTAGATGTTTCACTCGGTCATAGGACTATACCTGTCTGAGACACCCAGCATGAGCCCCATAAACTGCATGGACTCAGATTAAAAAGTGGCGGAAAAAGGAAAACAGGTATAGGTCTTCTCAACCCACCATTTTAGTTTCATGGGTTTTGTACTATGCCTTGTCCTGTGTACAACAGCTGACCACCTATTCTAAAACCTTGTTTGGACCCAAGATTCATACAAAGTTCGATGGCACTATGATATTTTGTTAAAGTGACTGTCATTTAGTATTATTTTTTGGTGGTGTTTAACTGACATTGTTTACAGAATTTATTCTAAGAGGATGTTTTAATATAGTTTTACATTTTAATTTATCCTTTGCTTTTTTTTTTCCAAGTGTGATAACATTACACAACCTCCCTGAGTTTGTTTAAAAGGTATTTTTTACACGTGCTAGAGATGTAGTGTTATGCGTGCAGCACACCCAATTACTTACGATAAGTAATATTAAAAATGTCTCACTTTCCTAAATCATTCACCAAAAACTTCTTTCAGTTGAGGAAGACAAAAATTTGCCCTCCCTCTTGGCATATGTGAGTGATTAAGCCACCATTCAATCATTTGGTTTCATTTTTCTCCAAATCCTTCTTCACTCGATTTGGGACAGACTCCACGCTGGTAGATCATGATTGTTTGATGCGACACCATAGTGTATACAGCCCAGAGAATATGTTAAGCCTCAGATTGTGCAATTTGTGTACAGCCGGCCCTGGCGGCCCTTTTTTGACACTACTTAAACTCCACATGATAATCACCCTTTTCAAAATCTGATTTTGATCTCTATCAATAAATCTGGAGGAGATCAGCTGGGCAAAAAGTGAAAAAAAACAAGTATTCTGAAAAATGTTTTCGGATAAATTATGGTTATTTTTGGCACCTATCAATTCTATCTGTGTTGACTACAAAATTGCTGTTTTCAAATTTACTGCAAAGTAGCTCTATCAAACATATGCCTTGACTGACCATAAAGTGTAAATATCACCTGTCTGTAAGTATAATACAAGAATAAATTAAAAGGGATTTTTGGCACCCAACCATACAAGTTAACCTCGTGGTGGTGGTGATATACAAAATTATTGCGCTGGATTCAAATTTAACATGCAAGGTGGTTATATCAACTAAGCTGGACTGGGCAAAACTTGAAAAAAAAAACTATCTGAAATTTTACAGTTAATAAAAGTGGAGTTTGCACTAACTAATAGACCTGCAGTACTTGGTATTGTTCTGTTAATAACTAAATATAAGGCTATGTAATGTGTATGGTTAAACAAAAGTTTGGCAGTAGTATACAATATCCAGTATCATTTTATAGAGATTGTCTGTGTTCGCCCCCCCCCCCCCCCCCCCACTCCAGCTCCCGTGGACTTTACAGCGGTTAGTAGATGCATCCTTTCAAAAATTCTCTGCCTATTACCTAAAATCTGCAAATTCTCTGATATAACATATTCTAAGGATCACAGCTAAAAGTAGAGCTGTCTCTGTGAAACAATAGAATATTTCGCTGAGCTGTTTGTGAGCTGTTTGGAAGAGGCAGATTGATCGTCCTACTGCTATGTGATGCTGACTCACACTGATCATGAACAGGAAGGGCTGGTCTATGTTTAAACGAGGGTATTGTGATTTTTCCAGCCAATCGCAAACAATCAATCCCAGTCATGGACGTCGCACACACATCTCACCCTGCTCTATTTGTAGCTGATTTGCTGGCCGCACTCCAAATATGACAGAAGCGACGAATTATGGCGCGTATTTTAATAGTTATGCAAAGATTTTAACCTCTTATTTATAGCGTGTTTTTATAAAATCCGTTCACCATAAAAACTGTGCGATGTACTAAACTTTGTCATTAATTATCGCTCAACATATAATGGGTGACCTCTGGCATCTTTATTTTCCACCTCACAATGCATGTAATGACTCGGCAACTCTTACGACCACTCAGAGGACCGGCATTTAGATCATGGTGCACGGACATATCTGCGCTCAACAGGGATGTTTTTTGGATTTTGTTCTGGACCATCGACTTCTGGGTATCAATTGGATCGATTTTCCCGAGGCCCGCTGGCCACGCCATTAGAGCTGTTCGTCTGCCAGCAGCCAGCGTCTCATATTTGAAGCGGACTATCAGCACAGCTGGACGGAGTCATTACAGACAACACATTCACGGCTTTAACAGATAATGTTGATCGTTTGATTTCATAAAGATTGAATCAGGCCATGGATCTCTGTTGATGTTGTGGGCCCAAATTGTCGAGGTCACCGATTAGTTGCGGTTCAACTTACATTCCTCTGCAAACAGGAAAGGTCCTCTTAAATTTTTTTTTAATATATGACATTTTTACTGACTATTTGTATTTTCAGTTCCCCAAAAAGTAATTTTTGCTGGTTCTGCGGTGAGGAGACTATAAACTGACACCAATCTGTACAAAGGTTTCATGAAAAATACGTATTCCATTTAATCACTTCATATTTCAAATTTTTCGCATGACATGGTTTTGGGGTGTTGGTGATGTGTAGATCAGCTGTAATCATGTTCTTTGGAACAGAAATGTGGGCTTCTAAGTGGCAATTCTCCTCACAATTTTTAAGTGGCTTTTTTTTATTTTTTTTTGGGTCATGATGCTTGAAATGTCAGCATCTATAATACAGGTTCTATTTAAAAAAATGTGGTTTCAATCAGAAATTTGTTCTTCAATTTGTCATGAGTGGCCAAAGGTAATGTTTGTTTTTTGGGGGCATGTTGCTGTTACATACTGCTATAATACAGGTCCTATTGTAAAAAATGGGGTTTTTTAAAAGAACATTTGTTCATTCACAATTGTCAAAGATGTGGGCTGAGGGGGTTACATGTTTTGAATTTTATGGGGCATGGTGCTGCTGTCAAATATAAGTTATAGGTAGGACATGTTTATGGAAACATATTGCAAAAATGACTGTTTTTGCAAGATTCTTTAACCATAGTAGCAAATCCTCTAGTGAGAAAAAACCATTTAATACGAGTAAAAAAACATGAGAAATAAAGGACGGTGGGTGGGAGTCCATCCTATTTTATAAAATTGTGTTTTATGAATTAACTACTAAAAAACTTGCATGTACAATAGCTGGGTACAAATATTCCTTGCGAAATTGTAACAAAGGGAGGTACAGGATGACTTGACCAGATGTAGGTTATTCAGAGGACATGGAGTATGGAGCCAGGAACAGGACAAAAGAACTGAGACAATTTCTCACAGCACGTTGAGTAAACGAGAGATAAGAAATGCCAAGAAAAGGGCACCTGGTGGAACAGGAGCGTCAACCACCAGCAATTCCAAGTGAAGCTCATTGTTCGCATCTCATACGGAGGGGGCAAGCGTACCCAGGTCTTGACATGTTGTACTGAGGAAGGTGGAGGTCTTACCTCACACTTCGCTTCCAAACTCTGCTTCAGCACGACTGTTTTCGATACTCATCATTAAGGGCTTTTTACCGTTGTTAAATTGGAGTGACGGCATGCCTGCACCTTCCTCTCTACCGCTCCACTGAAAAAATCCGGCCTGGCAGCTGAACATGGTGTTTATTGTTGAGGACGCTAGCCGCCTGGCGTGCTTCACCAGAACCCACTGTAAGTCTGGCCCTTGCAGCTGAACCTCCGTGTTAAACAGAGACGGACAATAGGAATTCATCTAATACATATATAACAGTGCACACTAAATACTATATGAGACTTAAAGGAAATATAGGATATTGGAAATGCATTACTGCTAAGGAAAATATGAAACCTGGGACTCTTAGTTTACAGTTTTTGATCAAAGATTGTATTAAGCTCACCTCCCAAAATGTCAAGGGATCCCAGAGGCAGGTGAGTCCCGACACTGAACCCGCTACCTCACTAGGAGTCAAGTCAGACTGCAACTTCCCAGGGAGTGGTAGGAACTTGCAATTGGGTTATCCTGCACTGGTTAAAAAGAGGCAGCTGAGTGCAGCAAGCCAATGAGATTGCTATTTCTCAATAGACTACAAAACGTAATAAGGCTTGTGCACATCTAAAATATACTTTGAAAAACGCAAGCATAGGTGCACACTGAAAGGCAATAGCATACATCTAATACAAATAACAGTGGCACACTAAAAACTAAATGAGACATAAAGGTATATAGGAATATTGGAAATGCATTACTGCTAAGTGAAGCTCAATTGTTCCGCACTCATACACAGGGGCAAGCGCTACCCAGGTCTTGACTGTGTACTGAGGAAGGCTGGAGGTCTTACCTCACACTTCCACTTCCGCACTCTGCTTCAGCCTGACTGTTTTCGTTGCTGCGTCATAAGGGCATTTTTACCGTGTTAATAGATGACGGATGCCAGCCCTTCCTCTCACCGCACCCACTGTAACTCCGGCCCTGGCAGCTGAACCTGCGTGTTAATAGATGACAGACGCTAGCCTGGGCTCTCACCGCACCCACTGTAAGTCTGGCCCTGGCAGCTGAACCTCCGTGTTAACAGATGACTGACGGCAGCACTGGCTCTCACCGTTAGGGGCAATCAGGAGAGCTTCAAATTTCTCTAAAAAATAAGATTTTGAAAAAGGTGATTTCTGTGAGGTTAAGTAGTGTCAAAAAGGGCTCCAGGGCTGGACACAAATTGCACAATTTGAGGCTTAAAATTTTCTGGGGCTGGAGTCACTATGGGGTCGCATCATTTGATCTCCAGGGGAGTCTGTCCCTAATCACTGAAGAAGGATTTGGAGGAAAAATGAAACCAATGAATTAATTGGCTGAATCACTCTCAGAAGCCAGGAGGGCAAATGTCTTCTCAACTAAGAAGTGTTTTGGGGATGATTAGGACATTTTTATTACTTATGGGGTGTGCGAACGAATTAACACATCTACACGTGTAAAAAATACCTTTTAAACTGCAGGGAGGGGTGTATGTTGTATGTTATCACACTTGAAAAAAAGCAAAATGATAATAATGTAAAACTATAAATAAAACTTCCCTAAATAAATTCTGTAAACAAATGTCAGTTACCAAAAAATATACTAAATGACAGTCACTGTACAAAATAGCATAGTGCCACTTTGTGATCTGTGGGTCAAACAGGTTTAGGGGTCATGCTGTGATACAGGACAGGTATAGTCAATGTCCAGTTCAACTAAAATGGTGGTTCAAAGACTCCTTTTTCCGGCACTTTTTAATCTGTGGGTCAGACAGGTTTAATGGTCATATTGCGATCCAGGAAAAGTATAGTCCATGTCCAGTCCAACTAAAATGGTGGCTGAAAGACTCCTTTTTCCAGCACTTCTTTAATCTGGGGGTCATGCAGGTTTGGGGTTCATGCTGTGACCTAGGACAGGTATAGTGAATGTCCAGTTCAACTAAAATGGTGGTTCAAAGACTCCTTTTTCTGGCCCTTTTAAATCTTGGGGTCATGCAGGTTTGGGGCTCATGCTGTGGCCCAGGACAGATATAGTCAATGTCCAGTTCAACTAAAATGGTTGTTCAAAGACTCATTTTTCTGGCACTTTTTAATCTGTGGGTCAGACAGGTTTAATGGTCATACTGCGGTCCAGGACAGGTATAGTCAATGTCCAGTTCAACTAAAATGGTAGTTCAAAGACTTCTTTTTCAAGCAGTTTTTAATCTGTGGGTCAGACAGGTTTGAGGGTCATGCTGCGGTCCAGGAAAGGCATAGTCAATGTCCTGTTCAACTAAAATGGTGGTTGAAAGACTCCTTTTTCTGTCACTTTTTAATCTGTGGGTCAGACAGGTTTAAGGGTCATGTTGCGTTCAAGGACAGGGATAGTCAATATCCAGTTCAAGTAAAATGATGGTTCAAATAATACTGCCTTCTGGCACTTTTTAATTTGTGAGTCATGCAGGTTAAAGGGTCACGCTGTGGTACAGGACAGGGATAGTGAATGGGCTGTGACTTTTTTTCTGTGACTTTTATAACCTAATTGTGTTGCCTAAGATGTAGCACATATCCATTTGACTGTTGTGGATATTAATTCCAGCTTCTCCAGCCCTGTTTGGGTGTAAGAATGAAGGTGTTGTTCCTCTCCCATAGACTTTAATGGTCATCGGCGATAATCTGTTATCGACTATCGGATATCGTCATGATAATTGCCGATATCGACTATCGAATCGATAATGATAGTTGACACAATCGCTCATCACTAATCAACACCAATATACAGTATGCACAGATAAATCAATATCTGGTATAAACAAAATATATAAAGCTATATTTAATAAATTTACATTTGGAATTCATCTGCTTTCTGTTATCAGGAACTCACATGGTAGTTAAACAGCTTGAGCAGCTTTGTGGGCAAAGCAGTGTGAAAAAGAACCATTGTTTCCAAAGCAACCAGAAGTAATTCAATGTCTGTAAAGAAAGAAAAATAGCAAAACAAAACATTGAGTTTTGAGTACTCATCTTAAAAGATCTTCTTCTTCATACAAGAGAGGCAGCCAAAAAAAGAAAAGCAGTTATATAGCAAAGTTGAAGTTTTGGAGTGGCTTAGTCAAAGCTTGACTTAAAGGGGTTGTCTCACTACATTGATTCATATTACCTCTTTCTTGGTTTCATTTTGAATTCAGGGGCATGTCTACTGGCTTCCCCTAGGCTGCAGTAGAAACCAGGTCTGTAGCTATAGCAACCAGTGCTGGCAGCCTATCATGAGAGATTGAACAGGTCTGTAGCTATAGCGACCTGAGGAGGTGATGTAGCCGATACAAGAGGGGATATCTCAGAATAGGTAGGGCACTGTTAACGGACATATATTGCAAAATGACTTGTTTTTGCAAGATCTTTAACATAAAAAGCAATCTTTGTAGTGAGACAAACCCTTTAAACTCAAAAGAAATGTAGCAAAATCTGAAAAAAGTAGTTCATACACAGCAATCTTTGAATAAAAGAAGGATTCGTGATCAACTCTCCATATACCACACTCGGGGCCCCTCTTTAGGATCCAAAACTGAAAGCCACACTGTAAGACTATAACCATCCATATAAACACATGGATGTCCATTACTTTAAATGACTGCAATGATAATACATACTGTATACCCTGATATTATGAGGGTAAGGGGAGTATCTGGCAAAAAACAGTTTTCTATTAGCAAAACGAGTTGCTTGGAGCAGACTTTTTCCACTGAAATGAATTAATTTTCTTGCCTAAAATAAAAAGATTTGAAGCAGGGATAGCAAAAATCAGAATTTGGGTTAGATATTTGACAAATACTCTGTAGTTGCTGGTGGGTCCAAAACAAGGCATTTTGGAGCTCTAAGCAATGGGGTAGTCCCCTACAGAACATTCAAAAATCTGGTGCTGACCTGGCTCATGGTATCTACGGTTTCATTCTCCCTTGTTAGGTGAAATGGGAAAAAAACAAAATTGCACCATCTTTTTTGAAAGTTTTGTTTTTATAGAGTTTAACGAACAGTTGGCATAAAGACTACTACCAAATATATTTCTTTCTTGATTTTGCTTTGGTTAGGAGATATAGGAGATTTTATCTACTGCTTGTGTATGCAATTTTTTCTAGGTTACCGACCACCACCCTCTGCTCTCATCTCTCTGGCAGCCCTGTCTGACCATGGTGACATTACTCCTTTTTTGTGTTTTTTTTCTTTTTATATTTTTTAACTTTTTTTTTCCCCACTGGGGACTTGACCAATCAATACTACTGTATTGAAGTATATTACGCCTTCATCAGGTATTAACATGTATGCTAAGATTGCAGACCTGCAGGTCTTCACAAGGCCACTGGCTGTCATGACAACTAATTGGCACCCCATAAATGTGCCGAATCAAGTGATGTATTTCAGGTTCATGTCAAAATCTTTCATAACCATAATTCTTTAGAGTTAAAGTTAGGGTTATTTAAAATCTTTTCGGAGGTAACCTACTGGTCTGGTGATGGATGCTTGGGATGTGGCTTAACTTTGGTTAAAAATTCTGTCTAATATTATGGTAACCAGACATTGGGCCTATGTTGTTGTAACAAGAAGTGATGTCAGACAGGATGTTGGAGTAGAAGTTACCTACAAAACATACGTTGGCTCTGCACATATAAAATATATTGTGAAAAACACAAGCATAGGTGCACACTGAAAAGGCAATATATACATCTAATACAAACATCAGTGGCACACTAAAGACTAAGTAAACCTCAAGCTATATAGGAATATTGGAAATGCATTACTGCTAAGGAAAATATGAAAAACCTGGGACTCTTAGTTTACAGTATTTGATCAAAGATTGTATTAAGCTCACCTCCCAAAACGTCAAGGGGATCCCAGAGCAGGTGAGTCCCTACACTAAACATGTTACCTCACTAGGCGTCAATCCAGACTGCAACTTCAGGGTATGGTAGGAACTAGCAATTGAATTATCCTGCACTGGTTTAAAAGAGGCAGCTGTGTGCAGCAAGCCAAAGAGATCGCCAATCTCAAATGAACTACAAAACATACGTTGGCTCTGCACATATAAAATATATTGTGAAAAACACAAGCATAGGTGCACACTGAAAAGGCAATATATACATCTAATACAAACATCAGTGGCACACTAAAGACTAAGTAAAACCTCAAGCTATATAGGAATATTGGAAATGCATTACTGCTAAGGAAAATATGAAAAACCTGGGACTCTTAGTTTACAGTATTTGATCAAAGATTGTATTAAGCTCACCTCCCAAAACGTCAAGGGGATCCCAGAGCAGGTGAGTCCCTACACTAAACATGTTACCTCACTAGGCGTCAATCCAGACTGCAGCTTCAGGGTATGGTAGGAACTAGCAATTGAATAATCCTGCACTGGTTTAAAAAGAGGCAGCTGTGTGCAGCAAGCCAAAGAGATCGCCAATCTCAAATGAACTACAAAACTACGTTGGCTCTGCACATATAAATATATTGTGAAAAACACAAGCATAGGTGCACACTGAAAAGGCAATATATACATCTAATACAAACATCAGTGGCACACTAAAGACTAAGTAAAACCTCAAGCTATATAGATATTGGAAATGCATTACTGCTAAGGAAAATATGAAAAACCTGGGACTCTTAGTTTACAGAAATTTTGATCAAAGATTGGTATTAGGTCACTTCCCAAAACGTCAAGGGGATCCGGCAGGTGGTCCCTAACTAAACATGTTCCTCACTAGGGGGTCAATCCGGGGACGCGCTTCAGGGTTTTGGTGGAACTAGCATTGATTAATCTGCCTGGTTAAAAAGGGAGCTGTGTGCAGCAAGCCAAGAGATCGCCAATCTCAAAATGAACTACAAACATTACGTTGGCTTGCACATAAAAAATTATTGTGAAAACACAAGCATAGGTGCACACTGAAAGGCTTTATTTACATTATTCAAACTCAGTGGCCACTAAAGACTAAGTAAAACCTAAGTATTATAGGAATATTGGAATGCATTAATGCAAAGGGGAAAAATATGAAAAACTGGGATCTTATTTTTAAGTATTTGATCAAAGATTGTTTAAGCTCACCCCCCAAAACGTCAAAGGGACCCCAGAGCAGGTGAGTCCCTACACTAACATGTTACCCCCACTAGGCGTCAATCCAGACTGCAGCTTCGGGTATGGTAGGAACTAGCAATTGAATAATCTGCACTGGTTTTAAAAAGGCAGCTGTGTGCAGCAAGCCAAAAGAGATCCCCAATCTCAAATGAACTAAAAAAACATACGTTGGCTCTGCAATATAAAATATATTGTGAAAAACACAAGCATAGGTGCACACTGAAAAGGCAATATATACATCTAATACAAACATCAGTGGAACACTGATGCGTCACTAGACTAGCAAGTGAGCCCCAACAACAGCTCTAACTTTAATCCTAATTTAAGGTTAGAGTTACAGTTATTTTTAGGGATAGGTTCAGAAAAAAAATTGTATTCAGTAAATGATGAACACAAATTGTTTCAAAAGTTCAGTCCATCCTGTGTCAAACTAAACCAGACCTTATTCGAGAAACAATAGTAAACAATAAAAGGTTAAAGTGTTACTTTTCTTAGTAACTACATAGAGATGCTCAGTAATGCTGTAAACACCTGTCCAACCCAGAAGAACTCTGTTTTCCTGTTGTAAGATACCTTTTAGAGGCTAACTGAGTATATTTGATGGTGAGCTTTCGAGAGTACTAGCTCCCTTCTTCAGACATGATGTTATACAAGAACTGAAAATTTACAGAGTTTTTATACACAAAAACATGGACCTTCAAAGGATCTTAGAATTCTTAAAAATAACAAAATGCAATATAAGCAGACAAGTCATTTACAACAGGTCAAGAAATCAACAATCTGGAAACTGAAATGAAATGATTGCATTAATTTAAATTCCCACTCCTTTCTCTCCCTCTGCATTTTAAAATGTCCCATTAAAACCACAATCTTCAAATCTTCAATAGATTAGTCATCTCTGGAGAAGTGTTGTGCCACTGGAAGATCGGTTCTGTTGTTGTTAATGGTGAATCTGTGTGAATTGCCAAGGAACTTCAACCTGTGCTACATAGAGAACACGGGACTCAAGAAATATTCCAGTCCCCCTCTCCTTTCCTTTCAGCAACCACCAAACCTGTGGCGTATTATTGTCCGGAGTGCCCTGAATTCCCCAAAGTGAAAATGGCACCTCACCCTGCCTGCAGAGCAGGTGCAAGGCCTGCAGTCACATCCACACCGCTGACAGTGTGCCTGTCCCACAGTCACAGCAGGTGCATAGAATAAGGGGAACATTTTTCTGCAGGTTTCCATGTGGTGTATCTGATTTGTGGGGCCAATGCCCAACCACAGGCCTCTATGTGGGGGAAACAGGGCAGAGACTCAGTCAGTGCATGAATTCACACAGATTCACCATTAACAACAACAGAACTGATCTTCCAGTGGCACAACACTTCTCCAGAGATGACCATTCTATTGAAGATTTGAAGATTGTGGTTTTAATGGGACATTTTAAAATCAGAGGGGGGAGAAAGGGGGGGGGAAATTTAAATAAATGCAAACATTTCAAACTCTGCAAAATGGATTAAATATCCATGCCAGCTTCATGTCAAACTATGTGTGAACTGTGAGGACCACAAATCACGACCTGATGGTTAAGAGATAAGCTGAAGAATTATGGACCCCTCCGTCATGCCTCACAAGTTTCCAGATTGTTGATTTCTTGACCTGTTGTAAAAAAATTGTCTGCTTATATGCATTTTGTTATTTTAAGAATTTTTAGGATCCTTTGAAGGTCCCTGTCTTTTGTGTATAAAAAGTCGGTAAATTTTCAGTTCTTGTACAACATCATGTCTGCAGAAGGGAGCTAGTACCCCTTGAAAAACTCACCTTTAAATATACTCAGTTAGCCTCTAAAAGGTATCGCCTGATTTCTTCACTCTTCTACTACTCTCTATGGCTAACACAGTAAAACATTATACTACTTCCTGTTGTAAGGACTAATTCAGTATAGGGAATTTTGCATTAATCTTATCATCTGTCCATAGGTTGATGATTTCTAGACTGGGGTTCATAAGTCATCCTCCCTGCACAAGAAAGGAGTTTAACCCCTTACTGACACAGGACTTATGGGTATGTCTTGGTCCTGTAAAGGACCTATGTAGCAGACTTACTCTGTAAGTCTGCTACATAGGCAGCTGACACCTGCCACTAACAGCAGAAAACAAAGACAGCCCTGGTTTCTGCTGTTTAATCCTTTAGATGCCACAGAGATTGCGATCTCTAAATGAATGCAACATGGTGTTGTGCACTATTCCTCACTGCGATCGGCGCACACACAGCGCGATTGTGGGGTTCTTATCTATTACATGATGGCACCATGTTTCAAAGGCATCAATGTTTCTATGACTTTCTGCCCTAGAACTGTCATCTTTATTAACACCTTTGTTAATACAATGCAGAAGGGTGTACTGACAATCAAGATCCCTAATGGTCAACTTCCCTAGGAGAACTCAATGTTAATGTAAAAAAAAAAATGAGTTTATAAGTATAAAAAAATTAAAAGTCCATACCTCCCCTTCATCTTCCTCACCATAGAAGAATAAAAACGCCATTTTTTTGGTCATTTCACATCCCCTAAAAATAGAAATAAAAAATGAGCTAAAAGTTGTATCTATTTCAAAATAATATAATAATACAGCCTGCAAAAAATGCGCCCTCACTCCATAGGTGAAAGAACAAAACAGTTAGTGGTAGCAGATAATGGCGCTGCAGCTCAAATTTAAGAAATAGAAAATGTTTGCATTCTTTTACAGTACTAAAACATAACTAAAACCCTATATATTTGGTATTGCTGGAATCATATCAACCTGCAGAATACAGATAATACATCATTTATACTGAAGGGTGAACATAGTTAAAACAAAACCACGCAAACATGGCATAAGTATGCAGTTTTTCACTATTTACCCCAATATTTTTTTTCAGTTTTCCACTATGTTCTATGGTAAGATCAATGACACCATTAAAATGCACATCTTGTCCCACAAAATGGAAGCCCTCATATGCCTACATAGATGGAAAAACAACAAAAGTTATGGCTCTTTGACGGTGGGGAGGAAAAAAATATGTCAGGAAGGTACTTAATGTATCACCGTTCATGCCGCAGTCCCTACCAGGGACCGTAGGCGTGTCCGTGCCTGCCACGTCTCCTCTGCAGCTCCCTGTGTGGGGGTCTTGGCAGCCTGTGTCCCCAATGCTAGTATACTTACCAATCCCAGTTCCTGTCCAATTACCTGGCCACTGACCTTTAACCTTACGAGATATAAGAAACTTCCTGTCTCTGCTCCAGTGTCAGTTAATTGTGTTGTTCATCTGAGCTCCTGATCTGCTCCTGGGTTCTGCTGTTCCAGAGTTAACCCCTGAGATTCCTGATGTCAGTTCGTATGGTCCATCAGAGCTCCTGAGTCCTGATCACTTGGCTGCCATTACCTGCTGATCTTGCACCTGGGTTTCCTGTTGTTCTTGCCATTGCACCTGTCCAGTTATACCTGCTGTATTCCGCTACTACCTGCTGTTATCTGCTGCTGTACCTATCTGCTACCCTCCTGGGACCTGTAGTCCTCTTATGGCTATATACTTGTTACTATTGCTCCCAGTGTCCAGAGTCCCTATCCGGCACCTCATCTGTCATCACGTGTAGCCAAGTCAGGGGTAGTGACCTAGGGGTCCCCCGCAGCGAAGTTCGACGTGGCCTTGCGATGAGCTCTGGTGAAGATCTGGGGCCCCTTAGACTCTGCTCCCTGGCATGGTCTCCATCTCTACCATCTACGCCCGCGGTGATCACGTGGAACCACACCTGTTAACCAATGATCGAGTTGTCAATGCCCACTGTCACCGCCAGATCGTTACATAATGTAGTGGTGGGCGAGCATGCACTTTGCTGCTTCTTTTAAAGTCTTTGGGGCTGATGGAAGCACCTTATTCTCTGCCAGGCAATATGAATGAAATTTGTCTGAAGACTAGACTGTGGGATCAGTGAGTCAGTCAGCAGTCCCTCACCATCTAACACAGCAGATTATTGCAACCCTACCAAAGAAGTCAACATAAGTTATAATTATATAGTAGCTTTAACACCTTTAAAAGGTAAAGAGGATACATTTCAATTTGCACTTTCCCAAAATAGACCATCGGAGGATCCAATTGCATTTTCTATCCATACCATTCTAAGTTATGCTATTTCTAATTATGTGAGAGTTTTGTTTGTAGAGTTGAGCTCAGCTTTCAATATGGTGGTTCCATCATGGTTGTTAACCAAGTTTGGAAATCTAGGATGATCTTACTTGTTACTGAGTTATTTGAGGAGGCAGGTAATGAGTTTTGGTAATCTAGTATTAACAGTAACAAAGTCATATTTAAGGGTTGCTCAAGATGCTGCTTGAGTCTAGCTTTACTCTAAGTTTATACCTCAAACTGTGGAACATGACACATGGGTACCATCTATTTGAAATATGTCAATGCTATGACACTGATTGCTCTAATTATTAATTGAAATGAAATTGCATATTGATTTGCAATTCAGTAATTACAGAGTTGCTCTAGGGAAAACAATGTAAGATAGATAAAACTAAGTAGATGGCAATTGACTTGAATGGCAATGTAGAATGAATACTTGTGTAGAGTTGTACAACAGTGAAATTGGTCATGATGTTTGTAAAATAGGTGATATATTAAAGCAAAGTTTTGGTACAGAAACTTTGGTACAAAGTTTTTTGAATTTTTTACCATCAAGCCAAAAAATCCAGTCTATCCAAGAAAATTGCAGTGTTTGACTTTGCATTCAATAAAGGGAAAATATTTATTCACCAAATGATGCAGATACAGCTTCCTTGCTTCAAAACTTCAAATAAACTTTGTGATAGATGTGATGGGGCTTTCCAAATTCTGTCAATTGGCGGAAGTGCTATTTTTCATTGCATTCCCCCCATAAAAAAACAAACAAAAAAAGTAAATAAGTAAGATATAAGTACCCAAAAATGGTGTCATTGTAATGTTCAACTAGACCAGCAAAAAAAGAAACCCTCATGCAGCCACATAAAGAAAAAAATAGAAAAGGTTATGGCTCTTTTAATGTGATAATGAAAAAACTAATTATTAGGCCATTTCAGCCGCAAATTGGCAGGTCCTTAAAGGCATTACCCAGCAAATAATAAAAAAAAACTCTTAGGAAGAGGTTTCCCTTGGCCTTGTAAAACTACAGTCCCCTGGATCCTTTGATGTGCTTGTCTGTCTTCCTCCTTTCCAACCTCATGCTAAGGGATGTGGCTCCAAAAGCTGCAATAAAAAAGCCAAATCCTTGTGACCTGATTTCATGGGCTGAACACATAGGACGATATGTCAGAAAAGAGGAGCCACTACTGCAATTTTAAGGCACATTTAATGAGTGCATAGTGCGCCTGAATGAAAGAACTTGTCATAAATCTGCGATTTGTGTGTATACCTTGCATAGTAAGATGTACCAATCTAGGCGATGCATATCATTGTAGCATATTGATGTGCCCACTGAGCATTCATTGTTGTGCATGTGTATATGGCTCAGTTGTACCAGAGTTATTATAGAGAATAGGATGTCAACAGTTTTTTGGCGCAAAATACACCAAAAAAATGGCGCAGCCCTAATAGGACATGTCGCCCATAGTTGTGTCCTGTGGAGAGATATTATTAAGATATTTTTCTACTGGACAACATGTTCAAAATGTTACATAATATTTCATTTTTGATAATACATTCACTTTAAGTTTGCATTGTAAGATTGTATTGCAGGAATGAATGTTTGACATTGCTGTGTATTTTATCTAACACAATATTCACTATATGGGTAACAAAGGAAAATAAAAAAAAATAGCTTAAAAACAATAAATAGTACTGTATAGACAAAGCTGTAATTACTCAGCTATAAAATATTCAACACAATAGATTCATTAGTTTTAAAATTCAATTTATTAAATTCTTATTTCTAATGTTTTCTTCTTCTACCGATTTATAACTGCTATTAAAAAACACTGATAAATGGCTCTACTCTGTTAAAGTTGTTGGAATAGCTCACATAATTCATTTCAATTAGTGCTAAACTTTGTGGCCTCTTTTGAAGAGAGATTCAGATAGGACATTGCTAGCTCTTTATTGTTGAGTTGTTTTCGCTATCACAGGTGAAGGTTTCAGAAAGAATATGTAATAAAGAAAAACATTGGATGAACCAAGAAGAATCAGGCTTAAGGAATTTATCCAAACCAGACAAATAAAAGTTTTACAATATTTTGGAACTTGTTATTGTTCGCAGTTGTTGTCAGCTGTTGATTATTGTTAAAGGGTTAATTCCATTTGGCTTTTACCCTGCCGGACGTGAGTCTGTGCTGGGCGCAGGGAACAAATAGCTACCCAGGCATTGTGGTATTCTCATTTCACCTCACTGGGAGCACATCTCTCGATGCTCTTGTCACCATAAAGGTGAGCACACGATCAAGAGAGAAATAAAGACCATAAGGAAAGTAAAGGAAAATATATAGTGATTTCTAATACTTTATAAAAATGTAAAAAAAAAATTGGAATTAAAGAATTATTTTTAAATATCCAAAACACCATGGGTGACATGCATGAACGGGGCTGCGGCAGAAGTCTGGTGTCTTTTCAGCCCGACATCTAGCACAGCCCCGTTTGCGAAAGTTTAAAATGGCCTGTACGCCAATATCAGGCGCATTACAGAGCAGCCGTGGCACTTTGTAAAGCGCCTGATTTCGGGGGGCGTGCGGCGCCCTAGAACCGTATGATGCTATAGATTTATATACTATTTATATGCGCGTAAAAATTTACATTTTAATGAAAAAAATCATACATGTCGCACTATGTGTTTCTTTAAAATCACAAACCTAGTTTTTAGTTATTTCTTAACGTCAATATGTTCTGTAGTAGTTATGAAATCATAATTTTCAGCTATAGCCGAGTGCAGGGCCGTCTTTCCCATTGGGCTGGGTAGGCACTTGCCCGGGGCCCCATGAGGACAGGGACCCCGTCAGGAGTCAGTATAAGAATAAGCTTGTCATCTTTCACTTAAAAACAGAGGCTGATCCATCTCTGCTTTCAACTCTGCCCTGCCTGCGTGGCAGTAACTCAGGAGCTGATAATGACAGAAGGAGCAAAGCACGTCCCACCCCTCAGAGTCTCCTCCACTGCCGGGAATGTAAACACAAACTTCTTTACTTCCTCCCTCCTCCCCCTCATCACATCTCCCTCTCTACCCCCCTCACCTCCTGGCTGGCTCCCAGTGACCTCCCTGTGGCTGCCAGACAGTGACTTCCATCAAACTGCAGCCCTCCTCTGGATTGGGACATCCCACGAAGGTACAGGGGCTTTATGGGGCAGTGACATGGTCAGGATAGCTGACCACATGCTGTATCATACAACAACATCATGTGGTCGGCAATTCTGTGCTCCCTGGCCACACAGCAACTCATAAGTTCTATAGACTGCTGCATGGCCAGGGGCACAGGACCACATAAAGTTGTTATAGGATATAGCATGTAGTCAGCCGTCCTGTACCCATTAGATCCCACAGCTGCTGCAGCAATACAGCAAGGTATTGCTCGATTACACAATCCTAATCACAGATTGGGATTAAAAAAAATAAATAAATACATTGCAAATTAAAAAAAAATCTACACACAACCTCTGATCCCCAATAAATTTTAGTAAAGAAAAATGACACTAACCCTTTAAGCCCCTGGTGCCTGGAAAGGCCTTAAAGGGGTTGTCTCACTACAGTGATTAGGTTTAAATTTAAAGATCTTTGAAAAACAAGCTGCTTTCCAATATATGTCCATTACAAATGTTTTACTGATTTTGAGTTATCCCTGGTAGTAGGAGTGCATCAGCTCCTCAGATCACTATAGCCACCGACCTGTTGATTTTTCTCTCACTAGCTGCCAGTGCTGGTGACAGTCAGCAGCTTCTCAATGCAGGTTGGAGACAGTCCTGCACAGCACAGTGTATTAACAGCAGCTAGGGGGAGGGGGAGGGCTCTTCTCTGGCTTCTGTGTAGCTGAGAGGAGAGGGAGGGGGGCTGTTACGCTGCTGTATAAACCCTGTGTGTGTCTGCTCACTGCTGTGGGGACTGCACTGAGGTGCTGCTGTGGATTCAGGAGAGCAGAGATGAAGCTGATTTGTGGACAGTAAGATGTAAGCTGAAGAAAGCACAGCACAGTAAGTGTAATAAGAGCAGCATCCACAGCAGCACCTCAGTGCAGTCCCCATAGCAGTGAGCAGGCACACACAGGGTTAACCCAGCAGCGTAACAGCCCCCCTCTCAGCTACACAGAAGCTGGAGAAGAGCCCTCCCCCTCCCTGCATGTACTGGGGTGGAGGTTCCGCTGCTGTTGAAGTATAGCAGCTAGAGGATGGCACAGTAACTTTTTATAACTTCTTCTTCACTCACTCTGAGCTGGAGGCATGGGGCAGCTCAGTGATCTGGCCAAACTATTATAGTTTGCCTGGATCACAAAGATGTTCTCACTCCCAATGCTGAATGACTGAGTGTTAGCATCGGGAGCGAGCACTGGCATCATGACATAGGTGCAGGGAGGAGGGGAGGGGAGGAGATGCTGCATGCCCCTGAATTCAAAAATTAATCAGACAGAAAATGGCTGAGGTAGGCTGAAAGCAAGTTATGAGACAACCTCTTTAATGACACAACAACATTTTGTATTTTTGCCTCCCTGCATTTCAACAGTCATAACTTTTATTTTTTCTATTTTGCAGTTGTATGAGGAATTGTTTTATGCAGGATAAATTGTATTTTTTGGGTGAGTAGTTTATGTTTACATATAAATTACTGGTAGAATTTTTTAAAATAATTTTTTGCAGCATGAACATGTGTTTTTGAATTTTTTTACATTAATTTTTACACCATTCACATTTCACAGATTATTACGGTCATGTGGATAGGTTTCTTTTGTAATATACACAATTTTTTTTTAATAAAATATTTTTTCTACATTTTTTGTTTTGTAGTTTTTAGATTCCCATTAAGGGATAATTATTTTACACTTTTTTTTGTTTTACTTTGTAATGTTTTGGCACATTCCTGTATACTCCTGTATGCAAATAAATTATACTTCTGTATACAAATACATTACACTTCTGTATACTAATACATTATACTCCTGTATGTGAATATATTACACTCCTGTACACACCTGGATGCTAATACATTACACTCCTGTATACTCCTGGATGCTAATACATTACACTCCTGTATACTCCTGTACGCTAATACATTACACTCCTGTATATTCCTGAATGCTAATACATTATGCTCCTGTATACTAATACATTACACTGCTGTATACTCCTGTATACTAATACATTACACTCCTGTATACTAATACATTACACTCCTGTATACTCCTGTATACTAATACATTACACTCCTGTATGCTAATACATTACACTCCTGTATACTCCTGTATGCTGCTACATTACACTCCTGGATGCTAATACATTACACTCCTGTAAACCATAAAAAGTGTACAAAAAAAAAATAGTTAAAAAATTGTTGTGCGTACATTCCATAAAAAAGTACAAATATTCGGAATCCACATGGCCGTAATAACGTTTCGAATAACATTTTTAGTGTAAATATGAAAAGTTTAAAAAAATATTTTAAAAAACAAATGCAGAAAAACTTTTTTTTATGTTCATGCTGAAATTAAAAAAAAAAATAATTATACAGTAGTTTAGATGTAAACTCAAACTATTGCCCCCAAAAATACAACCTCTCCCGCATAAAACAGGTCCACAGACAGCTGTGTCATTGATTTTAGGGGTAAAGCCCATAGCAACCAATCAGAGCCCATTGCACCGAATCAGTGCCAATAACACTCAATCAGAGCTCATGGCAACCAACCAGAGCTCATGGCAACCAATCAGAGCTCAGCCTTCATTTCCTCTACCGCCCTAAGTAATGAAAAGCTAAGCTCTGATTGGTTGCACAATGGAAACAGTCGTATTGTTAGATAGTATTGATAAATGTTGGTTGGGGGCCCAGTGCACAGCTCATCCCAGGGGCCCATAATGCTGTTAAAAAGACCCTGGCCGAGTGCCAGGAGGTGCTACGTTTAATATAGCCATTAACCACAGTTGACCTTTGTTTATTGATGTGTACTCTCAGGCTCATAGTAGTTCTCACAGCTTATTGGTGGTGCATTATCATATGTGATAATGTGTAATTTTAGAAATTCAAGATCTGAAATTATTCCCCTGTGCTTCTGCTAACAGTTTATAACTTTATTGCTAATATCATTATAGTGTTTACAATTGATATGATTAAATTAAAAGCTCCTTTGCAAATCTTAAAACAATGCCTCTGTTTTTTTCGACCCAGTAGCGCATGTATTGTGCAATTTGCTTATAATCAGTTTAGTTCTCTTTAATATAATTCTATGTTGTTTAGGGAAATGTTTCTTAACCAGTTCCTGACTGGGCCATTTACCTCCCTTCCTGACAAGGCACATTTTCCCTTTCCGCAATACAAACTGTTTTGAAAGTTATAATGCTTTCCTGCACTTGGTTATTCTACTAGTTTTTTCGCCTTTTTCTGTGATTCGTTAGGCTTTATTTTTATGTCATTTTTAGAGATGGGCGAATTGATTCTAACGAAGTGGAATTCGTTTAGAATTTCAGGAAAACTTCGGTTCGGAACGAAGTCGAACTTTGGGGGTGCTTCGGGTGAACGACGTGTGTTTTGATTGATAAAATGGCTGCGAGCACATGGCGCTACATGGGGCAAAAGCACTCGGGGAGGGAATAAGGGATAGCCTGCATGAAAATGTGCGGGAGGTAAGCCAATCAGAGACCGGCGGGATTCTGTGACGTCACCGCACTAATATAAGTCCGGGCGCGACCCCGGGGAGCTCTTTACCGCTCTCACTGTACTGATCAGGGAAGGTGCTGCCGCGGCTGATACTCTTACTGAAGAATTGATTTTTATATAGCGATTTCTGTGGGGGTTCAGCTTGTCCCCAGAGATGTTCTCTTAATGTTCTATTTCTAATTTTTGGGGTACTGGATCTAAAAATCCGTGTGTGTCCACTGCAGCTGCATATACATTCAATAATCCAAGGGGGATCTAAGCCATTTTCCTGTTGTATTCATTTAAAGAAACACTTTTTTTTACAATACAAATACCACTTCATTTTTGGCTGCTCAATTCTATTGCGCAATTACATCCAGGGGTTAATTAAGCGTTTTTTTTGCTGGTGTGCTCACCCCAAGAAAAACGTCTTTTTCAACGCCAAAATATATCATTTTTCCTGTAGCCTAATTCACAAGCAAAGGTTAATTACAACTGTATCTCTTGTTGTGGGGGCGTAGAAAACATGCAATTGTAAAACGCTAAAACTACTAGTTTTGCAGCTCAATTTTTTGGCGAAATTTACATCCAGGGTTAATTAAGCGTTGTTTTGCTGGTGTGTGACCCCAAGAAACCGTCTTTTTCAACGCCAAAATAATAATTTTTCTGTAGCCTAATTCACAAGCAAAGGTTAATTACAACGTATCTCTTTTTGTGTGGCGTAGAAAACACGCAATTGTAACACGCTACAAAGCTACTAGTTTGTGCGGCTTAATTCTTTGGCGCAATTTACATCCAGGGGTTAATTAAGCGTTGTTTTGCTGGTGAGCTGACCCCAAGAAAAAGTCTTTTTCAACGCCAAAATATATACATTTATTCTGTATCCTAATTCACAAGCAAAGGTTAATTACAACTGTATCTCTTGTTGTGTGGCGACAGGAAAACACGAAAATTGTAACACGCTACAAAGTTACTAGTTTGTGCAGCTCAATTCTTTGGCGAAATTTACATACGGGGGTTTAAATTTAAGCATTGTTTTGCTGGTGTGCTTCCAAAAAAAAACCGTCTTTTTAAAACGACAAATATATACATTTTTCCTGTAGCTAATTCACAAGCAAAGGTTAATTACAACTGCATCTCTTGTTGTGTGGCATAGAAAACACGCAATTGTAACACGCTACAAAGCTACTAGTTTGTGCGGCTCAATTCTTTGGCGCAATTTACATCCGGGGGTTTAAATTTAAAGCGTTGTTTTGCTGATTGCTGACAAAAATAAACTGTCTTTTTCAACGGCAAAATATATACATTTTTTCCTGTAGCCTAATTCACAAGCAAAGGTTAATTACAACTGTAGCTCTTTGTTGTGTGGGCATAGAAAACACGCAATTGTAACACGCTACAAAGCTACTAGTTTGTGCGGCTCAATTCTTTGGCGCAATTTACATCCAGGGGTTAATTAAGCGTTGTTTTGCTGGTGTGCTGACCCCAAGAAAACGTCTTTTTCAACGCCAAAATATATACTTTTTTCCCCTGTAGCCTAATTCACAAGCAAAGGTTAATTACAACTGTATCTCTTGTTGTGTGCGTAGAAAACACGCAATTATAACACGCTACAAAGCTACTAGTTTGTGCGGCCCAATTCTTTGGCGCAATTTACATCCAGGGATTAATTAAGCGTTGTTTTGCTGGTGTGCTGACCCCAAGAAACCGTCTTTTTCAATGCCAAAATATATACATTTTTCCTGTAACCTAATTCACAAGCAAAGGTTAATTACAACTCTATCTCTTGTTGTGTGGCGTAGAAAACACTCAATTGTAACCGCTACAAAGCTACTAGTTTGTGCGGCTCAATTCTTTGGGGGCAATTTACATCCAGGGGTTAATAAGCGTTGTTTTGCTGGTGTGCTGACCAAAATAAACTGTCTTTTTCAACGCCAAAATGTTTTACATTTTTCCTGTAGCCTAATTCACAAGCAAAGGTTGATTACAACTGTATCTCTTGTTGTGTGGCGTAAAAAACACGCAATTGAACACGCTAAAAAAGCTACTAGTGGTTGCGGCTAAAATTCTTTGGCGCAATTTACATCCAGGGTTATTAAGAAATTGTTTTGCTGGTGTGCTGACCCCAAGAAACCTTTCTTTTTAAAACGCCAAAATATAAAAATTTTTCCTGTAGCCTAATTCACAAGCAAAGGTTAATTACAACTGTATCTCTTTTGTGTGGCGTAAAAACACGCAATTGTAACACGCCTACAAAGCTACTATTTGTGCAGCTCAATTCTTTGGCGCAATTTACATCCAGGGGTTAATTAAGCGTTGTTTTGTGGTGTGCTGACAAAAAAAAACGACTTTTTCAACGCCAAAAATATACATTTTTCCTGAAAGCCTAATTCATGTCCGAAGGTTAATTAAGCCTGTTTGTGCTTTTACATTTAGAAAAAAAAACTGTTTTTTTAACCGACACATAAAATTAAATTTTTCGTGGCCATTGGTGGCGCCCATTTTATATCCACGGGTTACCCAAGCTTTTACTGGGTTTTCATTTGGAGTCAAAAAAAAGGGTGTATATTTATCATATACAGATATCATACATGTGTCTGTACATTTTAGAACAAACAGTATGTCAGACAGAGAGGTGGCAGGCTCTGCACCTGCGAGTGGCAGTGGCACAAACATTCCTGGAACAGGCCCAGGTCGCAGCACAGCAAGGTGGGACGTCGCAGCAGGGGTCACTCGGTGGGCCGCTGTCATCTAGCGGCCGGTGTTGTTCCAACCCAAGGGTTCTTGATTGGTTGATTAGGTCATCCTCTTCCTCCCAATGACATCTGACAACCCCAGCCAAGAGTTGGTGGGAACCTCAGACAAAACCCATTAGTTGGCATGGCCCCGGGAGCGGGTCGCGGCCCTCACCTGTCCTCAGCCCACCTCTGCCCCCACCCGGTTCCCCTCAGCCAGAGATCTACTATGTGGTTGGGCCAGCGCCACTATATATCGAGGAAATGAACAATTTGAGGAGGGCAGTCAGCAGCTACTTGGCAGCGAAGAAATGGGGCCAATATTCCCTGGTTTTTGCAGTAAGCGGCAAAGTATAGATGTGAAGAGTGGCATGGGAGGTCATGTTGTGAGAGGTTCAGCCTCGGCATACCAAGACTGGTGATGAGGACAGCAGTGACGATGAAACACAAATAGATGATGATGTAGCCGACCCACTTGGGAGCCGGTGAGGCAAGGGCTTCATCATCGTCAGGAGAAGAGGGTGTCAGCTTGCCGTCAGGCAGCAGCGCAGCCAGCAAGGGGGGTCGTTTGGCCGTGAGTAAGCAGGAAAGCAGCAGTGTGAGGTCGGGAGCCAAGCGGCCACGGGGTAAAAAACCCGCTTCGCAGGTCCAAGAAAGAAAGCGGCACAGGGGCTCAGCGAGGCAGCGGGCGGCGGGTAGTCACTCAGTGCGGGACGTTGGCGGTAAAATCCAATACTCGGCTGTGTGGCATTTTCTTTGCAAAGGGACACCGGAGGAGCCGAATATGTGTATATGTAGAATCTGTGGGCAGAAAGTGAAGCGTGGCCAGGGGGGCTAACGTTGGCACCACGGCCCTGCGTCAACACATGCAGCGTCCCCATCCAGTGGCCGGGGAGAAAATGTGGCTCAGATGTGGTGGTCCATCTTGCCGCCGCAGCAACAGCAGCAAACAGCAGCGCCCAGTGGCACGCATGCCATGCAAAACCAGTCAAGGCTCCCAAAACCCCCTCTGCAGAAAGGGGGCTGTTTTCTCTTTGACATCATCTCCCGGCCAGATGCTCCTGCTCCTCGCTACTCATGGCGCCAGCAGTCTTTTCAGCGAGGCGATTGCAAAGAGACAACAGTATGCGTCCAACCATCCTAAGGTGCAGCAGCTGACCGTGCTCCTGTCCAAGTTGTTGGTATTGCAGTCCCTCCTTTCCAAAAGGTGGACTTGCACCGTTCAGAGAAAATAATGGGTTGTGCCGAGCCGAGATGCAGAGTTCCAAGCCGTAATTTCTTTTCCAAAAAGGCAGTACAGGCACTTCATAAATATGTAGAACAGAAGGTGGGCCAGTCCTTGAGCTTATCGGTTTGCTCCAAGGTGCACGACAGCGCGGACGTCTGGGGCTGTTAAAATACGGTCAGGGCCCCGTACATGTCCTTTACGGCCCAGTGGGTGAATGTGCTTCCTGCCCAAGGAACACCAACAAAATTGGACAGGAGACGGGCCCCTTTCTCCTCCACGTTGTCAAACTGCTGCACCTGCGCCAATGTCCGCCTCCTCCTCCTCCACCATCACCACCATCTCAGCCTCCACAAGTACTGCTCCATCATACCACATGTGTAGGGCACAGCGGTGAAACGCAGTTCTACACCCGGCTTGCCTCGGCGAACGAAGTCACACAGGGGAGGAACTGCTCCGCATCATGCAGCAAGAAATCGATGTGTGGCTTTCTCCGCGCCAAAATGCAAATCGGAACCATGGTGACGACAATGGAGGAACATGGTGTCCGCGCTGCACCGAGGAGGGATGGGCCATGCGCCCCGCATGGCGCACATGTTCAATTTTGGGTTTGAAAAGGTTCCTGAAGTCTTCCACCGATCTTCAGAACATCTGAAAATGGCCAGGAAACTGTGCATGCGCTTTATCCATTCGTACAAAGCCAGGAACACCCCTCCTCGAGTTGCAGCAGCAGAAAAAGGCCTCCCCAACACACTCTGATATGCGATGTTTCCACCCGCTGGAATTCCAGCCTCCACATGTTGGACCGACTGTATTAAAAGAGAAAGGCCATTAATGATTTCTTGATGATCCAGGCAGACAGAAGTTTCTCCCCTGTGTAACTTTGATGTCAGCCAGTGGCAGCTCATGCGTGACACCTGCCGTTTGTTGAGGCGATTCGAGGAGGCAACGTTATTTGTCAGTCGCCAGGACTAAAGGGATGAAAAAACGTCATTCCACTGCTTCATGTCCTGGAACAGATGCTGAAAAATCTTTCTGGGGAGGGGGACTGGAGACGTGGCGACTACATCTCGTGGCCACATAGTCCGGTGGGGACTGAAATGGAGGAGGAGGAGGACATTGGAGCAGAAGCATTGTCTGGTGAAATGAGTGGATTTTCTACCCAGGTGACAAGAGAGGAGGAGCAGGAGCAGCTGGAGGAGGTGGATGGAGATGAGGAAGACGAGGCAGATGACCCCCAAGCACCGTGGCAGTATACAGTGGAAATGGAGGCAGGGAGCCCCTCAGAGTCACTTGTGCAGATGGCCCGCAGCATGCTTATTTGCCTGGCTAGTGACAGCCGAATAGTCAGCATCCGGCAGAGGATGACTTCTGGGTCTCCACCCTATTGGACCCTCACAACCAGTCCAAAATGGGAGCCTTTTTTCCCAGCTATTGAGAGGGAGGACAAACTCAAATACTGTGCGGCTGTGTTCAGTGCGGCGGAGGCCATCGTTACCCCAAGGAGAACCCGCTTGTCCACGGGAAATGTGGAACGACTGACCTTTGTCAAGATGAATCAGGCGTGGATCGGCCAGATTTCCACACACCAATGGACTTAGGCGTCAGTCTGGGGTTCAAACTACCTGCCTCAGCCACTATTCTGATGCCACCCACCCGCCTGATGCCACACATCTGCTGCCATTTCTTTCCCTCTGCCCTACCACCATCTTTACCAGGGACTGGTATTGCCACCCACCTCAACACTCTGTCATTGTGCCACTCTATGACCTCATGCTGCTGCTGCTGTTGCTGTTGCCATGACATCCACACTGTGTCATTGTGCCACTCTCTGACCTCATGCTGTTGCTCCTGCCGCCGTCACCTCAAATCTCTGTCATTGTGCCACTCTGTGGCCTACTCCTTTTTTTGCCACCTCCAGAATTTGTCATTGTGCCACTGTCTGACCTCATGCTGCTGCTGTGGCTGCTGCCATGTCCTCCACACTGTGTCATTGTGCCACTGCCTTTACCTCATGCTGCTGCCGCCGTGACCTCCGCTCTCAGTCATTGTGCCACTCTGTGGCTTCCTCCTGTTTTGCCACCTCCAGAATGTCATTGTGCCACTCTCTGACCTCATGCTGCCGCTGTGACTCCTGCCGTGCCCTCCACACTATGTCATTGTGCCACACTGTGGCCTAATACTGTTGTGCCACCTCCAGAATGTCATTGTTCACGTGCCTGAGCTCGTACTGATGCTGTAGTGACCTCTTCACTGTTTTGATTGTTTCCACTCTGTGGCCTAATACTGTTTTGCCACCCCCAGAATGTAATTGTGCCACTTTCTGACCTCATGCTGCTGCTGTGGCTGCTGCCGTGTCCTCCACACTGTGTCATTGTGCCACTGCCTGACCTCATGCTGCTGCTGCCATGACCTCTGCTCTCAGTCATTGTGCCATTCTGTGGCTTCCTACTGTTTTTCCACCTCCAGAATGTCATTGTGCCACTGCCTGACCTCATGCTGCTGCTTTTTGTGAAACCCCCACTCTCAGTCATTGTGCCACTCTGTGGCCTAGTCCTGTTTTTTTGCCACCTCCGATTCATTGTGCCACTACCTAACCTCATGCTTCTGCCGCCGTGACCTCCGCTTCAGTCATTGTGCCATTCTGTGGCTTCCCCCCTGTTTTGCCTCCTCCAGGGAAAGTCATTGTGCCACTGCCCGACCTCATACAGCTGCTGTTGTGACCTCCACTCTCAGTCATTGTGCCCCTCTTTTGGGGCCCAGTCCTGTTTTGCCACCTCCAGAATGTCATTGTGCCACTGCCTAACCTCATGCTTCTGCCGCCGTGACCTCCGCTCTCAGTTATTGTGCCATTCTGTGGCTTCCTCCTGTTTTGCCACCTTCAGAATGTCATTGTGCCACTGCCTGACCTCATGCTGCTGCCGCCGTGACCTCCGCTCTCAGTCATTGTGCCATTCTGTGGCTTCCTCCTGTTTTGCCACCTCCAGAATGTCATTGTGCCAATGCCTGACCTCATGCTGCTGTGGCTGCCGCCGTCACCTCCACACTCTGTCACTAATGGGTTTCCACTTGAGCTCTCAGCTTGTTTTTTTCCAGCTTTCGCTGGGATGACTTTATCAGGCTACATTCCCGCTTGAGTTTTTTTTGTTCAGTTTTGCACTCTTAAGTGCCCAGGGAATTTTATAGTGAAGCGACTCTAAGAGCGGGCAGTCATCTGCGTGTCATACTAAAAACACAACATTGTATGAAGACCAAACCAAGCTCCCTCTGCATATTTAAGCATGGCACAACGTTCTACAGCACCCTGCAGGCTCTGTGCAGCCTGGAAATAGCTGCTTTTTAACGCGATTCGTTCCTGAAGTAATTCGGACCGAATTTATTTTTGTCAGAAAATTCGGCGAAGTGACCGAATCGAATTTTTGAGAAATTCGCCCATCTCTAGTCATTTTACATTATTTTTTTGTATTTATTCTTTTAACAGCAAAAGTAGCGGTAAAATAAGTTTTGTGGACATTTCTGTATTGACGATAAATAGTTTGTGGGTTGCCGGGGGAAGGCTAAAAGTTGTAGTTTGGGTTGTATTAATTTAAAAAAATTAAAAAAAATAAAAAATTTTGCATGCATGTTTTTTTTTCTAGTTTATTTTACATATTATTTCCCCCTTAAGGTTTGATTTCCCCTTTAACTAAGGCTGATATATTATCCCCAGTTACAGGGTAATCCAGCGGAAATGCATTCCCTGCACTGCCTGCAGCACTGATCTGCGTCTGGTAACGTGGGACACTGTGATAGGGACAAAGTTTGCCCCCAACATAACTAATCCGGATAGATAGATAAATATAGATACATAGATAGTAGATAGATATATAGATAATATATAGAAAAAAAGGAGAGATAGGCGCACAATAGTGAAGCAAGTTTTGACAGGACAAAATGTATAAGCTGAGGTTCTCACCTGAGGAGGTTGTGCAGCTGATTGAGGCACAAGTCTCATAAGCGTGTATCACTCCTTTTATAATCCTCAATAGCGGCAGCCATTTGTCCAGACCTCCACGTTAAAAATACACGGGGAATAATTAGGCAGTTAATCACAAAAATAGGTAAAGGTATAAGTTGTACTTCTGATGAAGCGTGGGTATGCCATGTGAAACGCGTTAAGTCCTTGGTTTTTATTGT
Source organism: Phyllomedusa bahiana (assembly GCA_025379985.1). Taxonomy (NCBI): domain Eukaryota; kingdom Metazoa; phylum Chordata; class Amphibia; order Anura; family Hylidae; genus Phyllomedusa; species Phyllomedusa bahiana. Next base: position 14,259 of record JAODAL010010346.1, on the reverse strand, counting down.
TTTTATTGTGGGAAAATTCCCTTATCTTTTAAACAATAAAACACGTTTTAAATAGAGTGTTATATACCTCATTCCTCAAGAGCGCTGAAGGTCCTATTTTTTTGATTAACTGCTTAGATAGATAGATAGATAGATTAATCATGTTGGGGGCAAAGTTTGTCCCTATCACAGTGCCCCACGTTTGTATTGTGAATGTATTAGAATGTATTGTGTTGAGAAATATAGTAAATACAATATATAGCAACTCTTTTTGTTTCCTGCACATAATGACATCTTCAAGATTTCTACAAAGTGAGAGATAGAAATGTATTTGATTCCAATGTCTTATGAAATGTTAATACATTTCATAATAAACCAACTATAGGAGTGTTGCTAGGGCTGTTGTTGGTACAATTAATGCTAGCTTAGTACGTAAGGTCTATTATGTACTTTTGTCACTAAATACTTTTATAGGGCACCCTTGAGGATGTTTGGGGCTTTTACACACTTTGGGTAAGTGATAGTATATTGACAGAACTGAATGTAATTATTTTATGTATTCTTTTTCTTTCTTATTGAGAATGCCACTGTCACGTTCTGTAATGACCAGCAGTGTCTGTATGCACTGACACGGTGGACGCCAGGTGTTAGGTGGATCTTCTATGATCACCGCAGGCAAGGATGGTATATGAGGAGACCACGCCAGGGAGTCTAAGGGGCCAATGGTCTTCACTGGAGTCCGCTGGGAGGACTTAACTGCGGGGAAACCCCCAGGTCGCTACCCCTGACGTGGCTACCTGCAGTGACAGCCGATGTGCAGGACAAGTGACACTGGTACTGGCAGAGGTGACTGGACAGTACAGGTGTAGCCATAGACAGGTAACAGGTACCAGGTAGGTAACTGACAGGTACTGCAGCGGAATAACAGCAATAGATAGGCGGACTGGTGCAGTGGCAGGAACAATGGTAAAGGTACTGGTAACACAGGGTTAATGCAGGTATACTGGACTAGCAGCAGCTGCACAGCAGACAGGGGCTAGGTTCTATGACGGACATCAACTAACTGACACTGAGGCAGGGGCAGGAAATTCCTTTTAACACAAGGGGTCACAGGTCATTGGCCGGGTAATTGGGACACTGTCCCTTTAAATCCTCGTGCACTGCTGGTCGTGCATGCACAACCTGCGAGGGAGCAGGAGCGAGGACAAGCGAGCTGTAACTGCCAGCAGAGGTGCAGCAACGGGTACAGGAGCGGCGACAGGTGAGTATATGCTGGCACCGGGGACACAGAAGGGACCACAGCAGAAGCACATGGACGACCACAGTACAAAATAGAGGCTGCTTTGTGCACCGTGACAATACCACCTCCCTTAAGTCCCCCCTCCAGGCTAGCTGACTGCCTTGAAACGAACACGGGGAAACCACCTCCTCCTCAGTATCCCAGGAACTGCCAGCCGTTGCATGCACAGGATGCCAGGGAGCAGGAGCGAGGACAGGCGAGCTGTAACTGCTGCCAGTAGCGCAGCATCAGAGACAGGAGCCAGGACAGGTGAGTATATTCTGGCACCCGGGACACAGAGGAGAACGCAGCAGAAGCATGGGCACGACCATGGTCCAAGACAGGGGCCGCGGTGTGCACCGTAACAGTACCCCCTCTGGGCTAGTTGACTGCCCCAAAACAAACACGGAGAAACCACCTCCTCCTCAGTATTACAGGGACAGTCTTCTGAGGAGAAGTCATGCTAATCTTGGGAAACTTTCTGGACTTGGGGGACCATAACAGGCATAGAAGAAACGGTAGGCAGGGGGAGAGGTGGGCGGGAATCCGAGATGACTTGAGAGTCCTGAATATCTTCCTGGACAAGAGAACCCACCGCTGGAATAACAGCAGCAACGGGCAGGGAAATGGGTGGGCGGAATTGCATCGGACTGGTATGTTCTAGGCAGTGTGAATGGCGTTGATTTCCCCATTGGATAACTTCACTAATTTTCCAATCCAATGACGGGCCATGATGCTGGAATCACAGAAGACCAAGCAGGACTGAAGCAGGAGAACTAGGCAGTATGTTGAAAGAATTTTACTTCTTGTTGGGGAACTTCTTGCAGAGACAAAAAAGATGGGTTTTAAGGGGAGCCGAACAGGCCCCTTCAGAACCCCCCCTTTTGATGGGGGAAAAAAATGCGGGGGTTTTCCAGATGGGGGGAAGGGGAAAGGGCCAGAAATTCAGAATCCCCAGTAGAGTTGGGTGAATGAATTTTAAAGAAGAACTGGAATCCAGAAGAGCGGGAAACTTGGAATGAAGAATCGGGAAAAATTTAACCCAGAGAGCGCCCGGGAAAGTGGTCAGATGGGGGGACGAAGCATCTTTCATTCAGGGCCCATTTTCACGAAAAAAAACCTTGGATTGTTTTTTCCCGGGGGGACACAGCCGGGGGGGAATTGGGGCAGTTTCTTCTTTTTGTGTCGGGTCCCCCCAAAGTATAGCCCACAGGTTTAAACTGCACGGGGAACGAGTGTTTTCCCTCCAGGGTTAGGTGAGCATGATTCAACTCCATGGAGGCCCAAGGTCCCAAAAACTGGAGGGTATTTTGGGGCCCACTTTTAGAGTCACCTTGTCGGGAAACAGAGGAGAAAGGGGCCCCAGCTGGGTTTTTTTGCCCCCAGGTTGTTTAAATATTTTGCAGAAGGCACATAGGAATTCTTGTAGATCCCCTGTCAGAGAGTCCCCTCTCTCCCACAGGTTTTGGGGCCCCGGGGCCCCGGGATTTTCCGGGGGGAGACCCAGGCTAAAGGATAAATGCCAAACTTTTGGGACACCCCCAAAGGAAAGGTGAGCCCAGTACCTAAAAGGGTTTTATAGTACACGGGTTGAAAAAACCTGGGGACAAAAAATGAGGGTCTCAGAAGAAACAGGCAGGCAGAGGCAGATGCAGGCTGCGACTGGTCATGGCAGCGGGGGGGCAGAGCCATTACAGCCATTTACAGGGGGTTGTATAATGCAGACACAACTTTTTCCATATGAGTGAAAAATTTTGGGCAGTTTCTGGAACAGTTGTCCAGGTGGCCCCCGTGCGGGTATCTACGGCTGCCAGGTGCTGGACATCCGGCAGGGTCACATCAGCAGGATCCATTGTAGGGTTTGGGAAAAACCTGGTGAAAGAGCGGGAAAAACGAAACGGTACTGGTAATGCAGGGTTAATGCAGGTATACTGGACAGCTACATAGCAGACTGGGGTCTGGTTCTATAAGGGGCCATAAACCCAAATGAAAACTGGGGCGGGGGGGAAAGGGATTTTTAACTTTAAGGGGGGCACGGGTAGTGTTGGCAAATTTTTATCGAAAAAATTTGGAAATCGGCAAGGGTTTTTTTATGGTGATCAAAAATTTCCGTTTTCATGCGTTTAATTTAAAGGTTTAAAAATCTGTGCATCATCTTTTAAAAGATCGCCCCTTTTTTTTCGGCGCTTCCTGTAATTTTGGCGGCCAGCAAATGAGTTTAAAAGAATAGAGCAGGGTGAGATGGGTGTGCAACGTCATGACGGATGTGTAGGGTTTGCGTTTGGCTGGAAAAACCCCATGACCTCGTTTTTTTAGAAAAAAGGTTTCCTGTTTAGCCTCCGTGTTCTCAGGGGCCTCATAGGGAAAAGGACCGCGCTCTGCCTTTTCCCAAAACAGTCAGCAAAATTTTGGTCTATTTCTGAACAGAAAAAAACCCTATATTGCTGTGATCCTTCCAATTTATTTTGTTTAGAGATTTAAAGATTTTATGTAGTTAGCTGGAAAATTTTAAAGCAGCATCAAACCGCTGTAAATTCACGGTGGGGGGGAGCGGGGGGGGGGGGGGGGCCGGGGCGAAACGGGACAAGCTTTTTTCTATAAAAAACCCCCAAACGGGAAAAAGGTTCCCAAGACTTAGTTTTAGACATTGTAGGGGAAATATCTTTTTTTTAAAACAGTTTGTTTTAAAAATTTTTCCCTTGGATTTTGGGGCACCCTGAACTTATATTGGATGAACTTAATTTTTTAGTAACTGCAGGTTTTCTTTGTTAGCTGCAAAATCCTTTTATTATCAGTTTTAAAATTTCAGTTTTGGGGTTTTAAATTTTCCCCCATTACCCCTGTGACTTTTTGATATATCCACCTTAAAATTTAAAAAATTTACCAAACCAGAAAATCTTGTAGTCACCAGGTTGTTTGTTCCCAAAAAAATACCGTTTTTTTTTTTTAAATCTACGAAAATCACATTTAAAGTGTTTTTTTGATTTTTTGCGCCCCCAGCACTGTTCTTTGACCACCCTCTACTTTAAATCTTAAACGGGCAATTCTATATTCACCACAGGGGGGGAATTGAAAAGGTGCAAAAAAATCCGTTTATTATATCAAAAAAAAACAGTTACGTTTTTTTTGCTTTTGCGCCCCAGAAAGTTCATTGACGAAAAAAATCAAACGTAAATTTTTAAAAAAAAAAATTTTCTATATTCCCCACAGGTGAATTGAAAGGTGCAAAAAATTTACAAATTTATTATATCAAAAACATAAAAAGTTACGTGGTTTTTTTGATTTTCCCGCACCCGCATTTGTTAAATTGCGCAGCTTTCTACGAAAATCTTAAACACCCAATTTATATTCCCCAAACAGGTGAATTGAAAGGTGCAAAAAAATACAGTTTTTATACCCAAAAACAAAAACCAGTTACGTGTTTTTTGACTTTTGCGCACCCAGAAATTTTCATTAAACCCCAGCATCTAGAAAAATTTTTAAAACAGGAAAATTTTATTTTCCCACCACGGTTTGAATTGAAAGGTGCAAAAAATACCGTTTTTTTATATAAAAAACAAAACCCCGTTACGTTTTTTTTGATTTTTGGCCCCCAGCATTTTTAATTAAAGAAAGCACCCACGAAAATCTTAAAACAGAAAATTCTATATTCACCACGGGGTGTTTTGAAAGGTGCAAAAAAAAACCGGTTTTTATATAAAAAACAAAACGGGTTTACGTTTTTTTTTGACTTTTGCACCCCCGCCCCTGTTAAATTGACGCGCATCTCCCGTAAACCCTTTTAAAACAGAAAATTTATTTTCCCCCACGGTGAATTGAAAGGTGCAAAAAATCCCGTTTATTATACCAAAACAAAACCCAGAAAAGTTTTTTTTGGACTTTTCCCCCAGTCCAGATTTTTTGGGATAGACCCCTTGCATTTAATTTGAATCCAGCAATTTTTTTTTGTTAGGGGGGTTTTTGGAATAGCTGGTTTTCCCGTTTTTTAAAAAAAGAGATTTTTAAAAAATATTCCATCCCTTTCTAAAATTTTTTATTTCGGGAACATGGAGCGAAATGCAGGGGGGAAGCGAGAAAAAGGAGGGGGGTTTCCCACATGGGGGGTTAGGGAAAGAGAGAAGGTGTCCTTTCGCGCTGGCGACAAAAACGCATCCCAGGGGAAATGTCAGTTGCGGCCCCGTCAGGCCTGTATCGCGGGGTGGGGCCCCTTTGTGAATCTAAGAAAACGAACATCGTCACCAATTTTGTCCTTCAGGGTTTTAATGAAAACCTTTCCCTTTCTAAAAGTTTTCCCTCCTGCCCTCCCCAAGCCCAACCGGCCACAAATGTGTAATCAGCATCTTTCGGGCCCCGTCCAACATGAAGCGGCCCAAATGTCAACTCGTTTTTACCCCCCCATGTGGATAATCCATTGTCTGAAGACCTCTTTGTGACAAAATCCCGGTTGGGGTCAGAAGGCTTGTTAAAAGTTCAAGGGGAAATGTTTTTGGGTTCCCTCCGGGACGCCCAAAAGTTACTGCCCCCCATCAGAGGGGTAAAGGGAACCCGGTTTTTAAAATCGGAAAAATTTCCGGGCGGGTCGGCAACCCCTTTGGGCATTTCCCCCTTGCTTGTAGCCCGGCAGTTCCTGGAGGGCGGGAAAGCCCGGGAAACGACCGTAACCTGGTTGATGATGATGATGATGACACATTGCGGATCCATCCCTTGGTTTCTTTCCCAAAATTTGCTTCCCCGAGGCTTCATCGTGGACAAGGAGGAAAAAGATGGGGGGTTAGTGCCCAAATAGGGGGGGTCCCGCCAAAAAAGGGGGGAAAAAGGGCCCCGGTCGCAGAAAGTCCGCTGATTGATTCCCCCACCCCACAGTCAGCGAAAACCAGCTCCTGCTTATCGCCGTAAAAAAGGGTTCCAGGACCTCCCCAAGCCTGGGCCTTCTTTGAGCAACCCTTTTTGATTCCCCCAGCAAATGTCATATGCCCCCTTTGCCGAAAACAAAATAAGAAGAGGCAAAAACCCTTTAAAGTGGTTAACCACCCCCAAATGTTTTGCCCACATGCAGCGAATGCTATGATTTGGGAAAATGGAGGGAACATTTCCCAAAAAAAGGGGCCAGCCCGACCCCGGCCCCCAAACCACTGTCACACCCTTTGTCTCCGCCTCCCCCTCCGCCACCACCAAACGTTTTTCCCCAGCTGCCCATGTTTTCTCAGAGGGGCATGATTTAGGGATCAGGCCCCCGCTTCAGCCTCCACCCTCGCCCCAGTACCACCAGCCCCTACCAGAGGGGCCCAAAACCCCCTTCTCCTTCGCCAGTTTTTACGACCTGCAAGGGGTACGCGGCCCAGTCTAGCAGCCCGCCTTCTGGGGCTTCCCGATTTGGGGAGCAGAAGAAACACTTTTTAAACCCAAAACCCCTCCCAAAACCAATAGCCTGAATGTCGGTTTGCCGCTTTTTTTGGGTTTGGAAAAGTTTTCCTTTCCGTCTGGTTTGGGAAAAAAGATGGGTTCGCCACGTCTTTGGCCCCCCGGGTGCCCCCAAAACCCCGATGCGAGCAGGCATTTTTTTGCCCGAAAAACCGTTTCCCCGCCCTTTGGCCCGCCACTTGTATTTTAAAATTTTTAAGGCCTTGTTTCTGCATCTGTGTCCGGGAAAAAATCCCTCTCCCCCACCGACACATTTGGGCTAGTAAGCACGGGCCCAAAGGCCCCTATATCTCCCGTGACAAGGGTCAGGGTGGTGGGTGGATGTCTTGGGGGTGACGGTGGCTCCCCGGCTCGGGGCCCTTTCTCTTTTAAAAACCGAAAGGGGTGGTGCAGGGCTCTTTCCCCCCAAGGTCCCCCTGGTGGCATTTACGTGCCCGAGGAAAAAAGGGGCCCTGTTGAAATTTTAAACTGGGCCCTTTGGGGACCAAACCACCACCCCAGGTCAGGAGTTTTGGCCCGGCTCTAAGCAACGGGGGGGCCGAGCGCTGGCTTGGGGGGACAAGAACCTTGTTTCCCAAAAGGGGGGGGGGTGGGTGGGGCGATTAAAGGGCCCAAATTGCTGGGCCCCCCTTAAGATCGGTGGCTGGAGACATCCCCTTTCCTGGGGACATGTCATGAAAACCCTTTTGTTTCCAAAAAATTTCTAAAGGCTCCCGGGTTTTTTTGGGTGCCTGTGAAAAAGGTCGAGGTTCTGAGTTTTGCACTTCCGCCCTTCGCCCCCCTGCTTGTCCCCCCTGGTGCGGGGTTTCCGGCGTCAAACTCGCCTCCCCGTCAAACCCTCTCAAATTTTTGACGTGGAACACGTTGGGGAAATTTCCCCCTTTCCCCAAAAGCTCCAGCCCCTTTTGGCGCAGGCAAGGCCCTTACGCGTACGAAGTGACCATCGGGGTGACAAGAAGCGGTTTCGGACCTCGGGGTGTTTAACCAAACCGGGGGAGTGGAGGCGGTTTAAAAAGCTCTGCAAACCCTCCTTGCCCGTTTTGAAAAAGCCCCAAAATGGGGGCAGTGCGGACAAAAGCCCTTGTCAGCATGAGCCATTGTTTGGGGATCTTTGTTTCTGGAAAAGATCGTTTTGGCACTCTGAAACAAAAGGTTCCCCCCAGGGAAAGGAGGAGGAGACGGACAAAGGGTGTTGGGGGACGGAGCCTTTTTCTCCCTCAAATCCACAAGGCCCCACAGTTTCACTATTTATAGGTCTTTGTTATGCAGTGGTTCGGGGTCCCCAGCTTTGTGCAAGGGGGGCAAACAGCTCTCAGGGGGTGCATCATTCCCGGAAGTCAGGGTGGGGTTGAAGCGTGCCCGGGGGCAGCGGAGGAGGAGGAGGTTTTTTAGACAAAGATGTTAAGAAAGTCCCTGCCCTTTGGGAAAAAGGATGGAAACCCAATTTGAGGGGGAGGGGGAAGATTTAGGAAGGGCAGTTTGCTAGTGCCCCTCGACCCAGGCTTGGGGAAAACAAGGCCCCCTTTTCTCAATTGGGGCTTGGATGCTCCCCCTTTCCCCAAATGATCCTCGGGATTTTAAAGGGAAACAAAAAAGAAACAACAGTTACTGGGTGGCCCCCCTCCTGGATCCCCCGGGACAAAAACAAAAAAAACAGCACTTTCCCTTTCCCCACCCCAAAAAATTTAAAAAAGGGGGGGGAAAATTTCAGGGAAATGGGAGACCTTTTGATTTTTACCAAAAGGAGACATCTGTTGTGTGGGCTGTTCACGTTTTCCCCCAAAAGGGCACGGTGGAAAAAACATCAGCGGGCGTGACAGCAGTAGGTGCCAAGTTGGCGTAGGGGGCAGAAACAGGCAAGGTGGCAGAAGCCTTTTTGGATGACCTCTGGCAATCTTTGTTTTCCAACCCCACCAAAGATGCAATGAAAGGGGACACATCCAACACACAAAAGATCCGCTTAAGATCTGGTGCAAAGGGGCTATCTGCGTCTAAAAACGATTTTTTTTGCATGGGGTTCCGGACCCCAAAAAGATTTCGGGTATCCAAAAAGGAGAATGGCCCGGCCGGGGTCGTATGCCAAAAGAGGTGCTGTCCCGGCCCCGCAGCCGGGGTATATCTTGGCGGACCTTCAGCCCCAGTGGGGGGAATCATTTCAGACAAAAGCATCCGGCTTTCCCCAGATAAGTGGTCGTTTTTAACTTTCATCAAGATGAATAGGGATGGATCTCTTTAAGATGTTTTGGCCCCCAAATTTCGGAAAGGGCAAAGATTAGTTGCCAGTCTACTTTTACATTCCTTTTCAAACAGGGAAAAAGGGCCCCTTGAAAAATTTTTTTTAAAAATGTCATTTTTTTCCTTTGCAATTTTTTTTTCTTTTTTCCCAACAGTTAATTTTTTTCGGTTTTTGGGTGTGAGGAGACTTTTAAAGACAGCAAGGGTTTTTTTTACAACACCGTTTTTCCATTTACTCACTTTATCTTAAAAAGTTTTTGCATTGTCAATTTGGGTTTTTGGGGCTGTTGCTGTTTGGGTTTAAACAATAATCATGGTTTCCCTTTGGGAAAAAGGAAATGTGACCCTTTTAAAATGGCAAATTTTTCCCTCACAATTTTTTAATTTGGGTTCTGGAAAAAAGTCTATTTATAATTTTTTTTGGGGCATTTTGCTGTGAGATACGGCTATTAAATTTTGGGCCTTTGGAAAAAGAAATGTGGCTTCTAAGTTTTCATTTCTCCCTCACAATTTTTAATAGTGGTGAGAAGTATATTTATAATTTTTTGGGGTCTTTTAGTGTGAGAAACCCGCAATAATCATGGTCCTTTGTAAAAGAAATGTGGTTTCTAAGGGCATTTTTTCCCCACAATTTTTAACAGTGGCTGAGAAAATCATTTTTTTTTTAAATTTTTTGGGTTTTTGCTGCTTTTAAATGCGGCAATACTTTCAGGGCCTATTATAAAAAAATGTTGTTTCCCAAAAGAAAATTTGTTCTTCACAAATTTCCAAGTGGTCAAGGGTCATGCTTTTAATTTTTGGGCTTTTGCGTGACATGCAAACTATCTACAAAGGTTTCCCATTCTAAAAAAAAGTTGTTTTAACCCACATTTGTTCTTTCCCCAATTGTCAAAAAGTGGCTCAAGGGTGATGGGGGGCTGTCAGAAACAGGAATAATAGGACACTGTTAATGGGAAAATATTGCCCAAAAAGACCCTTTTTTTTTGCAAGTCCCTTTAAAAATAGTATCAATTCCGTATTGAGCAACCCATTTAATAAATGAAAAAAAGAGAAAAAAAGACATGGTGGGGGTTCCATCCCCATTTTAAAAAAGTGTTTTCTAGAATTTTAAAATACTAAAAAAATTGTGTACAAAAAAAAGCTTTTTAAAAAAATTCCTCTGAATTGTACCCAAAGGGGGTAAGAAAAACTTGGGCCAGATGTAGGTTTTTCAGGGGGACATGGAGTATGGAGCCGGTCAGAGCACAAAGTACAGAGAAAATTTCCTCCCGACGTTTGGGTAAAATGAGAAAAAAAATGCCCAAAATAAAGGGCACCTGGGTTTTAAAAGGAGCGTTTTAACCCCCAGTATTTTCCCCAAGTGGAAAACTCAATTGGTCACACCCTTTCCCGGGGGGGCAAGCGGGTCCCCAGGTATTGACTGTGTAAGGGAAAGGTGGAGTTCCCCAAAACTTTGCTTCCGCACTCTGCTTTAGACGACAGTTTTCATTGCTGCGTAAACAGGGCATTTTTTTAAACCCGCGTGGCAATAGATTTCGGGGCGCCAAACCCGGGGTTTTTACCGCCCCCCTGTAACTCCGGCCCCGGGTCATGCTGTGGGCCCCGGAAAGGTATAGTCCCAAAGTCCAGTTTAAACCCAAGGAAAGGTGGTTGAAAGAATTTCCCTTTTTTCCGGGCCCCCTTTTTAAAAAGTGGGGGGGCATGCAGGTTTGGGGCCATGCTGTGGCCCCGGGGCAGGTATAGTCAATTTTCCAGTGAAACTAAAATGGTGGTTGAAAGACCCCCTTTTTCCGCATGGTTTTTTAAAATTTTGGGGGGCATGCGTTTGGGGCTCATGCTGTGGCCCAGGACAGGTATTGTCAATGTTTCCCGTGAAACTAAAAATGGTGGGTTTTAAAGACTCCTTTTTTCCCGGGACTTTTTAAATGTGGGGGTCATGAAAGGGTTTTGGGGGGATTTCTGTGGCCAAGGGGCGGGATAGTCAATGTCCCGTTCCCAAATTTAAAAGGTGGTTGAAAGACCCTTTTTTTGGGGAAATTTTTAAAGGGGGGGGTCATGCAGGGTTTTGGGGTCATTTTGGGGGCCCAGGACAGGTATAGTTCAATGGCCCGTGAAACTAAAATGGTGGGGAAAAACTCCTTTTTCCGGCACTTTTTAAATGTGGGGGGCATGCAAGGGTTTTTGGGGCTATTGTGGGGAAGGGGCAGGTTTTGTCAATGTCCCGTTCAACTAAAAAGGTGATTGAAAGGGTCCTTTTTCCCGGGACTTTTTAAATTGGGGGTTAGGGAGGGTTTGGGGGGGGTCTTTTCTGTGGCCCCGGGGCAGGTATTTGTTTAATGTCCCGTTCAAAAATAAAAAAGGTGGTTTTTTAAAAACTCCTTTTTCCCGGACTTTTTTTAAAAGTGGGGGGAAAGCCGGTTTGGGGGGTTTATGCTGTGGCCAGGCAGGTATAATTTTAATGTCCCCGTTCAACTAAAATTTGGGGGTTGAAAAACTCCCTTTTTCCCGGGACTTTTTTTTGTGGGGGGTCAAAGGGAGGTTTGGGGGTCATGCTGTGGCCCCGGACAGGTTTAGTCAATTTTTCAGGGTTTAACTAAAAGGTGGTTGAAAGGGCTCCCTTTTTTCCGGGGACTTTTTAAAATGTGGGTGTTTATGCAGGTTTGGGGGGCTTTCTGTGGGCCCCGGGGAAGGGATAGTAAATGTCCAGGGTTAACTAAAATGGTGGTTGAAAAACTCCCTTTTTCCCGGGAAATTTTTTTAAAAAAAGGTTTGGGGGGGGGCATGCAAGGGTTTTTGGGGTCATGCTGTGGGGCCCCCGGGAAAGGGATTAAACCCAAAGTCCAGTTCAACTTTTTAAAAGGTGGTTGGGGAAAAACTCCTTTTTCCGGGGCATTTTTAAAAGTGGGGGTCCCGGGAGGTTTGGGGCTCATGTGTGGCCCAAAGGGAAAGGGTTTAAACAATGTCCCGGGTTTAAAATAAAATGGTGGTTGAAAGGGTCCTTTTTTCCGGGGACTTTTTAAAAGGGGGGGGTCATGCAGGGGGTTTTGGGGGTCATGCTGTGGGCCCCGGGGCAGGTTTAGTCAAAGTCCCGTTTTTAAATAAAAAAGGGGTTGAAAGACCCCCTTTTTCGGACTTTTTTTAAAAGGGGGGGGTCATGCAGGTTGGGGCTCATGCTGTGGCCCCGGACCGGGTTTTGGGCAAAGTCCCGTTCAAATAAAATGGTGGTTTAAAGACTTCCCCTTTTTTCCGGGGACTTTTTTTAAAAGTGGGGGTCCTGGGTTTTGGGGGTAATTTCTGTGGGGCCCCGGACAGGTATAGTCAATGTCCCGTGAAACTAAAATGGTGGTTGAAAAACTCCTTTTTTTTGGACTTTTTTAAAAGGGGGGGGTCCTGAGGTTTTTTTGGGGGTCATGTGTGGGCCAAAGGGCAGGTATAGTCAATGTCCCGTTCAACTAAAAAGGTTTGGTTTTTAAAAATCCTTTTTCCGGGGACTTTTTAAATGTGGGGGTCATGCAGGTTTGGGGCTCATGTGGGGCCCCGGGAAAAAGGTTATAATGTCCGTTCAACTAAAATGGGATTGAAAGACCCTTTTTCCGGCATTTTTTAAATTGGGGGTCATGCAGGTTTGGGGCTCATGCTGGGGCCCCGGGACAGGTATAGTCAATGCCAGTTAAACTAAAAAGGGGGGTTGAAAGACCCCTTTTTTCCCGGCACTTTTTAAATGTGGCGGTATGCAGGTTTGGGGTCATGCTGCTTTCCCGGGGACAGGATATTCAATGTCCAGTTAAAAGTAACATGATGGTTCAAATCATACTGCCTTCTGGCACTTTTTTAATTTGTGGGTGATGCGGGTTTTAAGGGTCAGGTGTGGTACAAGACAGGGATAGTAAATGGTCTGTCACTTTTTTTCTGTGACTTTTATAACCTAAGTGTGTTGCCAAAGGGTGTAGCATGTATCCATTTGAATGTTGTGGATGTTAATTTCAGCTTCTCCAGCCTTGTTTGGGTGTAATAATGAAGGTGTTGTTGCTCTCCCATAGACTTTAATTTTCATCGCGCATAATCGATGCTCACTATCGGAAAACCTTATCGATAGCGGCCGACTATCGACTATCGATCGATCTCGATAGCCAACGCACTCGCTCAACACGAGTCACAGGTCATTGGCCAGGTAATTGGAAAACTGTCCCTTTAAATCCTTGTGCACTGCTGCTCTAGGTGGTGCACATGCGCACAGGATGCCAGTGAGCAGGAGCGAGGACAGGTGAGCTGTAACTGCGTGTGGACACCACCGCTGGCACAGCATCGAAGACAGGAGCCAGGATAGTTGAGTATGTGCTGGCAGCAGATGCCTATGCCGGCACCAGGGACACAGAATGGACTACAGCAGAAGGGAACATGGTCTGTGACAGCCGCCCATATGTTGTATATGTTATTGGGCCATCCAATAAATTTAGGGCATCAATTTAAATTGGCATTTAGATAGTTCTCATCATGCTCTTAATATTTGGCATCATGAGACCAAAACACCTTACAATTGATCGACAGGCTTCAAGCGGGATGCTCTCAGTCAGATGTGGCCACTGAGCTTAGAGTATCACATAGTGTCATCAGCAGGTTGCAACAGAGACTGGCATAGAAAGTCATAGAAAGGCAAAGAAGTAGACGTCCTTTGGCTACATCACACACTAATGAACGCTTCATTGTAAACAATACCCTACAGAAATAGATGATGAATGCCACAAAACTCCAGGCATGTTTAAGGGAGGTAAGAGGCAACCAAGTATCAAGTCAGACCATTCGTAATTGTTTACATCAGTGTAGTCTGCGTGCTAGACGACCGGCAAGGGTACCTGACCTGGATGACGCATAACACCCTCCTTGACATCTCCAACATCATTGGCGGCCATAATTTCTGCTCAAAATGAATCAACTTTCATCACTGAACAGCACTGAGGACCACTGGTTGCTCGTCCAGCGTAGATACACCCTGGCTAATGCAAGACAATGATGCCTGTGCCTGGTTGTGTGGCTAGCTACTCTTACCAATCCCATAGTATGCAACGAGGCATACGCTGTAGAATCATAGCACTCAATAGGTGCTATGATTTTACCGTAATTGCGGGGCGCATTGCAGCTCAATTACACCCCGACGTATGCCCTGCAAATACATCATGGGAACACCACCTTTAAGCTGTAAAAAAATGATGCCTTTCAAGTATAAGTAAAGCTGTCTTCTAAAGGGATCAAGCCTTATCTCAGAATGAATGTTTGGGGCCAAAAAAGACAAATCTGTGAAAACAAAATTTATTACAAAGTACAAATCAAAATTCCTGGGGCCCAAA
>JAODAL010010345.1:0-105661 GCA_025379985.1 Phyllomedusa bahiana | reverse complement strand
GGTTATTGGGGTTTGGTTTTTTCTTCTTCCTCACACCCGAAAAACCCAAACCCTATAAAATTTTGGGGTTCCCAGGAATTTAATAATACCATAGAATACAACTAAAAGAAAAATTTTTTTAAAAATTTTTTGGACACATTTTATCTACAACTCATGGGGTTTGCCGGGGGAGCAACATCTTCCCCTCATTACTAATTTTTTGATGGCATGGGGGAAAAACACCAGCCATCTTTAGTGAGCAGAACCCCTTTCCCCGTTGCATCTTGGGGTTAGGGGCGTTACATCGATGACCCCCTTTATTTTTTGGGTCACAATGGGCCTCAAAAATCCTTCTTTATTATACAATCATAATGATTGAATTTACATTTCACGGGAAAATTTTGGGGAGTAGAAAAGGGAAACCCCCCTTTTTGACATCAACCCAAAAGGGGTTTTTACTGCCGGCAAGGGGTTACTACCCTTTATACTAAACCGTGGGACTTTTAATTCTATCCTTAAAGCCACTATTGTCAGAAACCCAAATTTACAATTGCAGCCATCCCATTGGCGAGTAGTTAAGAATTAAAAGAATCTGTACTTTACAGGAAATTTTATGAAAAAAGGGAAAAAAAAGGTGATCCCCAGACAAAAATTTAAGGGAACTCAGAGAACCTCCTAAAAAAACCCCAAAAAAAAAATCAAAAATAAAACTCAAAACAGAAACAAAAAAAATAAAAAATAATGGGGTTTATAAAAAAACAAAATGGTAACCTTAAAATTTACCACCAAATATAGTAACAATTTTAAAGGGAGTTTTAATAAATTTTTTTTGGGCGTAACACAATAAAATTTACGACAAAAATCCTGTTCTTGGTAAAATTATTGCCCAAAGGGGACTTTGGGTGCCCCCAAAAAGGGAGGAAAAAAACCCATTGGGCAACTCATCTCACCAAGTACTTTGGGGGTGAGAAAAAAACAGGTAAAAAAATTTGGGGGCCCAAAAAGGCTTTTTTTTAAAAGTGGAGGGCCCGTTTAATAAATGCAAGTGGGGCACCCAAAAAAACCCAAAAAACTTTTTTGAACACATTAAAGCCCAAAAAGTTACCCCATAAAAAGAAATTTTTAAATTGGAAAAAGCCCCCACTCGTGTTAAATTTAAATTTATTTGTCATCTGCAATAAAAAAAAAGTTGGGGAAATACAAGAGAAAAATTTAAAATCAGAATAGCGGAACATATTAAACAAAATAAAAAAATGCCCAACACAGGTTTTGGGGGGGCTTAGACACTTTTTTGAAAAAAAACAAAGGAAAAAAAATGGGGTTTAAAAGTTTAAGCCATTGAAAAGGTTGGGCTTTTCCCCTACAGAGGTGGGGATTGGCTCAAGAGGGGTTTAGGCAAAAAGAGGCAAAAACTGAAACCAAAAATTTGGGTACTAGATTCCCATAGGGGCTAAATTATAGAAACCCATCTAACATATATCTACTAGGTTTTTTATTGTTTCCCCCCGCAAAAGGGGTTAAAATTACTTACAAGGCCGTCTCCCCTTGGGCCCTCCCCCCAGAAACAAAAGGTTTTATAATTTTTAAGTCCCGAAAAGGTTGGGACCCGTTATTGGTTTTTTTTGTTTTATTTAAGTTAAGCATTTGTAGTACAAAACCAACGTGAACAAGACTTTTAACAGCTCGAAACACGTCATTTTTTACAGGGGTGCCTTGTATACTTGGGGTGCCCGTTTTTCTAAATACTACAATAAACGTTTTTCATTCATTCATAAACATTTGGGTTTTTTCCCCGCGACTGCTTCCTTGCTGGGAAAACTCAGCGTGCCACCCTTTTTCTTTCCTTTTTCACCGCACCCACTTTAACCCGGCCCCAGGCCCTGCGTGGCCCAGGACAGGGATAGTCCCAAAAATCCATTCAACTAAAATGGTGGTTGGGAAAAACTCCTTTTTCCGGGACTTTTTAAAAAGTGGGGGTCCCTGCAGGTTTGGGGGCCTGCTGGGCCCAGGGCAGTATAGGGCCCAAAGTCCAGTGAAACAAAAAAGGTGGTTAAAGACTCCTTTTTTCCCGCACTTTTTTAAAAAAGGGGGTCAAAAAAGGTTTGGGGGGTCATGCTTGGGGCCCCTGACAGGTATAGTCAATTCCCAATTAAACTAAAATGGTGGTTTTAAAACTCCTTTTTTTTGGGACTTTTTAAAAGTGGGGCATGCAGGGTTTTGGGGTCATGCCGTGGGGCCCCGGAAAATATAGTCCCAAAGACCCGTGAAAATTAAAAAAAGGTGGTTAAAGCTCCTTTCTCCCGGGACTTTTTTAAAAGTGGGGGTCAACAGGTTTTTGGGGGTCGCTGTGGGCCCAGGACAGGTATAGTCAATGTCCAGTGAAACTAAAATGGTGGTTGAAAGACTCCTTTTTCCAGCACTTTTTTAAATGTGGGGGTCATGCAGGTTTGGGGCTCATGCTGTGGCCCAGGACAGGTATAGTCAATGTCCAGTGAAACTAAAATGGTGGTTGAAAGACTCCTTTTTCCGGCACTTTTTAAACTGTGGGTCAGACAGGTTTAATGGTCATTCTGCGGTACAGGACAGATATAGTTAGTGTCCAGTTAAACTAAAATGGTGGTTGAAAGACTCCTTTTTGCGGCACTTTTTAAATGTGGGGGTCATGCAGGTTTGGGGCTCATGCTGCGTTCCAGGACAGGGATATTCAATGTTCCAGTTCAAGTAAGATGATGGTTCAAATCATACTGCCTTCTGCGCTTTTTTAATTTGTGGGTGATGCAGGTTTAAGGGTCAGGCTGTGGTACAAGACAGGGATAGTGAATGGTCTGTGACTTTTTTTCTATGACTTTTATAACCTAAGTGTGTTGCCTAAGATGTAGCACGTATCCATTTGACTGTTGTGGATGTTAATTTCAGCTTCTCCAGCCTTGTTTGGGTGTAATAATGAAGGTGTTGTTGCTCTCCCATAGACTTTAATGGTAATCGCTCATAATCGATGCTCACTATCAAAAAACCTTATCGATAGCGGCCGACTATCGGCTATCGATCGATCTCGATAGCCAACGCAATCGCTCAACACTAATTGTAAGTAATTATACCCTCTAAATTCTAAAGTGCTGGGGAATATGATGGCGCTATATAAATAAAGATTATTATTGTAAAATTTATTTTGGGGTTTTGGGGGTTTTCAAGATGCAATGTCTCAAGAAAGACCATTTTATTTTGAAAATATTGTATCTTGATACCTTTTTAAATTGAAGAACAACTGTACAGTAATAATTGTCCTAGATAACGTTACTGCAAACAAGAAATTTAATAGATAATTTTAACCGCCTCTCACCACAGGCAGTTTTGTCCTTTTGACAAATCTCCATTTTTCATCTAACATGACAATTTATGTGAAATTAACTTTTATTTTCAAAGGGGAGATTTTTAAAAAAACTCTTAAAGGGGTCCTCTCACTACATCGATTCATATTATCTTAGTCCTGTTTTTTCAGTTTCATTTTTTGAATTAAAGGGGGGGGGGTTTTTACTGGTTTCTACTGACCTCCAGTGAAGGTCCCCCCGAAACACCAAAGGTCTTTTGGGCTTTTGCACCAGTGCTGGCAGCCTATAAAAAAAAGATTGAATAGGTCTGTAGCTTTATCAACCTAAAGAGCTAGGGAAGCCCCATACAAGGGGAATATCTGGGGAAAAGGTAGGACACTGTTAATGGACACTTTTTGAAAAAGTGCCCCTTGTTTTTGCAAGATCTTTAAAAAAAAAAAGCAATCCTTGAAGTAAAGACAACCCCTTTTTAAGCACTCACTGGGAGGGTCCTCCCTTTAAAAATAAATATTAAATGATTAAAAAACAGGAAAAGAAAAAAGGTGGATAAAACAAAGATGAAAAGGGAGGCAATAAAAAAACAAAAATAAAGTGTTTACGTTTTTTAAAAAACAGGGGGGCAGTGAGGAGGCCCTTTTAAAAAAGCTAAAAGTAAAAAAAAAAAAATTTTGTAAAAAAAAAGAAAAACGGGAAATTTAAAAAAACTAACCAAAATTTTTTTTAGCTATATAAATATTAAAAAGATTAAAATTTAAAAAAATGATGGCCCCCTTAAAAAGCATTGAAAAAAGTATTTTTAAAAGGGGTGATGAGGGGAAAGCAAACCAAATTAAAAAAAAATTTTTTCCCCCTATTTACAGAAAAAAAAAATAACATTCTTGTTGATGAGTAAAGGGATGAGGTAAACTCTAACTTGAAGGGGTTTTGGCACGAAAGGATTTCATGCCTGGCTTGTCCTGCTTCAGCTTTCAGTGTGCTCAAAAGCGGGCGTATAGGATTTGTTTAAACGGGCATTTTCATGGACCCGGGCAGGTTTTGACATCATCTTGCCTTTCCCCACATTGTGTCACCCCCTAGCAAAAAAAAAAGGTCTTTTTATGTAAAAAGCTTTTGGTAGTTTAAAAAAGTAGTAAAATATTTTTAACCCACTTTAGCCTTTCAGAAAGGGGGCCCTTTAGGTTCAATCACTGCGGGAAACCCAAGCATGGGGATTTATTCTCAGTGAAACATCCCTGTTTTTGGGTTTATTTTTTTTCATTTTTTTGCATTTTTTTGATTTAATTACAAAGGGGATTTCAGAGGACCAGAAAAAAAATGACAGAACCGTGTCAGGAAAAAGCTGGTTTCAGATGCAGACAGGCTGAAAACCAGCTGATGTCCCTTTCCCTCCCTATACACTTGCTGCGAAAAGCTTTTAAAAAGTGACAGGGGCCCAGCCACTCTTGACAGGGGGCGAGTGCACCAGCCAATGGGGAGACCCGAAGGCCACCCCAAAATCACGCAGGGGCAGTATCCCCGGAATCCCCTTTAAACCCCTGAAAAACTGACTGCTTTCGCCCCGTGATATTCCTGGCCCCCCTCGTGTTTCCTGTTCAGTTATTGGGGTTTTGGGTTTTCTGTGTACCCCGACCTCGGCTTTTTTCTCCTGACCCCCGGGTTGTCTCCTGTTTTGTGGGTTCGGGTTCCCTTTTTTCTCTTACCCCCGGCTTGTTTACGTTTTATTTCCCCCGGTTCTGATTTGGGGCTTTTGGGGGTTCCCATTTGATAAATTTTCCCCCCTTGGGGGCTGACATTTTCCCTTTGACTGCCCCATCACTTTTGCACGGCAGGGACTGTCGCCCAGTTTGCCGTCTGCCGCCCAGGGCAGCCGTATGTAGGGGAGGGACAGTGGGCCGGGGTTTTCCCTTAAAGGGGTCAAATGACCCCCCTTGGGGCGTGGAAAATTATACCCCCCCGGGAAAACCCTTACTGCTTCCCAACCCCCCACTATGGGGCCCCCTGACAGCTCTGGTTTGAGGGAGATGCAGGGGATAACCCAGCAAGGGCCCCGGATCTTTGGGGCTGAAAGGGTTTTGAAACAACAGGGGCTACCCCCAATCAGGGGTCCCCCGCCTTTTCCTTCCCCTCCTGTGGGAACCCCCCAACCAGTTTTTCCGGGAAAGGGTTTGGGAGGTAACAGGAGGGGGCCTTTTTGGGGTTTTAGGGGAGGGTTTGTGCCTGTATTTCCCGGCTCCGCCCACTTACCTCAGGGAATGAGGAACAAAGGGTGGGAAATTTTTATGTCCCTTTTCTGCCGGGTCCCCCCAGGGAAATTGGGGATTTTTCGTTACTTCATGACCCCCCTTAACTGTCTTCTGTGGACAGGGGTCTTTTTCTCTTTAAAGGGGGTTTTTTTAAATGCCCCAAAATAGGGGAAACTGTGGCTGAGGGTTTAATCTGAAAACCTTGGAAAGGGAGGGTGAGAAAAACTGTGGAGGGGGTTTTTCTCCCAATTTCGCGCTGGTGCGTTTCCCTCTGGGGTGGAACGAAAGCAAACCCCTCAGAAAGGGCCCGTTTTTAATTTGGGTTGCTGACCATGGGGAAGGATTTATTGGTGGCTTTTCCCTTTCGGCCCGGTTTTTTTAGATGAGGCCAGGCACTGGCCGTTTTGTGGACAGACGTTTTAGGGGAGAACCGGGAAGAAAAAGGGCCCCCCCCCGGGGTTCACACCAAAGGCACCCCTAACCCCCTGGGTTTCCCACGGAAACCCCAGAGGACCCAATTTTAAGGGGGGGAGGGGCTTTTTCTGCACTTCGGCTATTTACCATAGGGCTACTCGTCGCATCCCGGGGTTTGCTTCTCTGTGGGGAAGTTTGGACACAGAATTCGGGGTTCCCCCAAACAAGATCAGGTCGGAAAAACTCCAAAACCCCAGGGGTTCCCGCAGGAGGAAACACCCAGGGGAGCAGGGGATTTTTCCCAGTAAACTAATAAGTTGCTGCTACCCGTTAAGATTTATACTTGTCCCCTGTCCCGGGGGTTTCCCCGGGGGGGTGCGTTTTTGGGATTTTTTGGATCACTTTAAATTTTTTTAATTTTCGGCCCTTTTCCCCCAAAAGTCTGGGGCCCCTTTTTAGAACCCCTATCCCGAATCGCTGCGGGTTAAACTATTGACTCCCCTCCACTGCTCCCGGGCGACAATCCAATATTTTACCCCTGATTGGAAATGTTGGGCGGGTCCCAACATAATTGAAAAGTGAAAATTTTATTCATCATGGAGGGGCTTCCCACGGGTGTGGGGGTTGGGGCTGCCCCCGGGTTTTAGAAAATTAAACCCTTTTTTGATGGAAAATTTAAGGGGGGAAAATTTTGTCAGGTGGGGACAACGGTTTTTGGGTTTACAGATTTCCCTTTACTTTGTGTTGAATTTATTGCGTTGGGGTATCGAAAATCGATCGGTAGTCATAATCGGCCCTTTTCGATAAGGTTTTTTTTGAAAAGTGAGCATCGATTATGCCGATGACCTTAAAGTCTATGGGAGGGGGAACAACCACCTTCATTTTTTACCCCAAAAAAAAGGGGAGAAGCTGAAATTAACATCCCAAAAGTCAAAAAGGTACGTGCTACATCTTAGGCAACACACTTAGGTTTTAAAAGTCACAGAAAAAAAAATTTACAAAAAAACCCTTTACATCCCGTCTTGTACCACAGCCTGACCCTTAAACCCGCAAAAACCCACAAAATTAAAAAATTTCCAAAGGAGTAAAGGGGTTTTAACATCATTTTTACTTGAAAAGGACATTGAATATCCCTGTCCTGGAAAGGCAGCATGACCCCAAAAACCCGCAGAACCCCCCCCACAATTTAAAAAAATGCCGCAAAAAGGAGTCTTTCAACACCCTTTTTTGAAATGGACCTTTTAAAAATACCGTCCTGGGGCCCCGCATGAGCCCCAAACCTGCATGACCCCCACATTTAAAAAGTTCCGGGAAAAAAGGGGTCTTTCAACCACCATTTTAGTTGGGAAATGGGGAAAAAGGGCTTTTACCTGTCCGGGCCAAAACATGGGGCCCCCCAAACCTTTCCATGACCCCCCCCAAATTTAAAAAAATGCCGGGAAAAAGGATTTTTCCCCAACCCCCATTTTAATTTGAACTGGGGCATTGACTATACCCGTCCCCGGGCCACACAATGCCCAAAGGGGCCCGGGGTTACAGTGGGTGCGGTGAAAAACCCCCGGCTTTTCGTCCTTTATCTTTAAACAGCAGGGTTTAAAATGCCCTGATACCAGCAACAAAAAACTGTCGTGTTTAAGCGGGTTTGCGGAAGCGGAATTTTGTGGAACCCCAGCCTTCCTCTGTAACAGTAATACCGGGGTTTTGCGTTTGCCCCTCCGTATGAGTGGGGACCAATTGGGCTTCACTTGGAAATACGGGGAGGTTTAAACCTCCTGTTACACCCAGGTCCCCCCTTTATCTTGGCTTTCTTTTTCTCTTTTTTACTCAACGTGCTGGAGGAAAGGGCCCTCGGGTACTTTGTTCCTGTCCGTGCTCCAACTCCAGGGTTCCTCTGAAAAACCCTTAAAAATCTGGTCAAGTTTTCCTGTACCCCCCTTGTAAAAATTCGGGGAAATTTTTTTTTAAACCCTATTTTGTACATGAAATTTTTTTAAAGTACTTTAATTCTAAAAAAAACACATTTATAAAATAGGTTTGGAATCCCAAAAGTCTTTGTTTCTCTTTTTTTCATTGTTTTAAAGGGGTTGTCTCAATACGGGGAAATTGATAGCTATGTAAAAGATTTTGAAAAAACAAGTCATTTTGCTTATGGGTCCTTTAAAACAGTGTCCTACCTTTTTCCTTTTTTCTGCAAACCATCACCCTTGACCACTTTTGAAAATTTGGTGAAGAACAAATTTCTGTTAGAAACAACTTTTTGAATAGGACCTGTAATTTATACTGCATGTCCCCGCAAAATCCCCCCCAAAATTCAAAGCATAAACCCTTGACCATTTTGGGGTCAATTGTGAAGAACAAATTCTGTTAGAAACAACTTTTTTTAAAGAATGGGAAACCTGTTTTATACTGATGTCACGAAAAAATCCCCCCCAAAAATTCCAAAGCTTTGACCCTTGAGCCATTTTGGGTTTCAATTTTTGAAGAACAAATGTCTGTTAGAAACAAATTTTTTTTTTTTAATGGGACCTGCAGTATTGCTGCTTTTCAAAGCAGCATGACCCAAAAAATTAAAAAATAAACTTCTTTCCAGCCACTTTTTAAAAATTGTGAGGGAGAAAGGGCCACTTAGAACCCCCTTTTCTTTTAACAAGGCCCATGATTTTTTGCTGTATCCACAGTTTACAGGGCCCCCAAAAAATTATAAATATGAATTCTCAGCCACTTTTAAAAAATTGTGGGGGAGAAATCCCAAATTTAAAGGAAGCCACATTTTTTTCCCAAAAGGACCATAATTATAGCGGGGGGGGGGGGGGGGGGGGGGGTGGGGGGGGTATCCCCCACAGAAACCCATGCCCCAAAAAAAAAATTATAAAAAAGACTTCCACCCACTATTAAAAATTTGGGGGAAAAAATTTGCCACTTAGAAGTCACATTTCTTTTCCCAAAGGACCATGTTTAAATTGCTGAAATCTCACAGAAAACATGACCTCAAAACCATTGAAATTTCGAAAACTTCAAAAGAAAAGTGAGTAAAGGGAAATTTAGGGTTTTTGCATAAAACCCTTTTCTGCCCTTTTACATTTCCCCCTCACAGCAAAACCAGAAAATGAACTTTTGGGGAAAAAGAGAAAAAAAAATTTGCAGTAAGAAATAAATCTTTTTTAAAAAAAAATTTTTTAAAGAGGCCCTTTTTCTTTTTTGAAAATAAATGGAATTTGGACTGGCAACTAATCGGTGACCCGGCCCAATTGGGGCCACAAAAAACATCAAGAGTTTCCATCCTGATTCATCTTGATAAAAAGTCAAACGACCCCACTTTATCT
This sequence comes from Phyllomedusa bahiana, assembly GCA_025379985.1. NCBI lineage: Eukaryota > Metazoa > Chordata > Amphibia > Anura > Hylidae > Phyllomedusa > Phyllomedusa bahiana. The sequence goes on along the minus strand of JAODAL010010345.1, from coordinate 96,373 downwards.
GGGGAAACCCGGATGCTTTTGTCTGAAAAGATTCCTCCACCCTGTGCTGAAGGCTATTGGGCCCCGGAACACATGAAAAAACATCGGTTTTTGAGACGCAGATATTTGGGCCCCATTGTTTGTTAAGTGATCTCTGTGTTTTTGGAAATGTGTGCCCTGCATTGAAAGCGTTGGTGGGGTTTGGAAAACCCAAAGTTTTCCAGAGGCACCCATTAGGCTTCTGCCCCCGTGCCTGCTGCTGCCGTACCCCTTACTTGGCACTCAAATGCTGTCCGTCGCTGATTTTTTTCCACCTGACACTTGGGGAACGTGAAGCAGACGCAACGGGTGTCTCCAGTTTGATCAATCAGAAAGGGTCTCCTTTTTCCTTCTTTTTAAATCTCTTTTTTGGGTGGGTGGAAGGAAAATTTGTGATTTTTGTTTTTTTACTGGGGTTTCCAAAGGGGGGTGGCCCCCCCAGAAACCTGTTTTTCCCCAATTTTGAGGGCCCTTTAATGCGAGGTTCATTTTTTGGGGGAAAAATTGGAAACATCCAAGAAATAAATTTTTAGAGAGGGAGCCTTGTTTTCCCCCAAAAGCCCCCTTGGGGTGAGGGGCCTACCCAAACTGATCTTCCTAAATCTTCCTCCCCCCCCAAAATTCCCCCCAAACCCCTTTTTCCAAGGCGGGGAACGTCGGTAACATCGGTTCTAGGAATCCCTCCTCCCCCTCCCCTCCTTTCCGCTGCCTCCGCCAACTTCAACACAGCCCTAAATTTCCCTGAGATGATGCACCCTGAAGTTTGATGCGCCCCAATTGCACAAGCTTCGGGAAACCCCCGAACCACTGCCTAATAAAAGACCGATAAATTGTGAAAACTGTCGGGCCTTTTTTGGATTTGAGGGGAAGAAAGGCCCCGGGTGTCCGCATTGTGTCCGTCCCCTCCCCCTTCGCTGGCGGGAAACCTGTTTTTTTCAGAGGTCCAAATCGCCAAACAAATAAACCACAAATGTTTTGCTGACAAGGATCGTCCCCCACGCCCTTTTTTGGTTGGCTTCTTAAAAACTGGCAAGGATGGTGCAGGAGCTCTTTCCCCCTCCCCTCCACTCTCTTTTGGTTCAAAAACCCCGAGGCCCCAAACCCGCGCTTTTTCAGGCCATAGGGTCATTTTGTACTGCTTAATGGGCATTGCGCTGCTCCCAAAAATCGCGGGACCCATTGGGGGGTTTGGAAAATTCCACGTGTTGACTTCAACAATGATGGGTTGACGGGGAGGGCCGAGCTGATTTTCTGAAAAACGCACCAAGGCGGGCCCGAAGCGGGGTTTGGCAAAACGGCGGAATTTGGCGAATTTAGACCTCGACCCTTTCTTAAAGGCAGGAAGCCCCGCCCCCGGGTTAGCTCTTTAAAAATTTCTGGACGACAAGGTTAATGCCCAATTTTCCCAAAGGCAAGGGATGTTCCCCAAAGGCCTACCGATTTTAAGGGCGGCCAGCAGATTTCCCCCTTTTATGCACACCCCCCCTTTCCCCTGGCAAAAGGGTTTCTTGCCCACCCAGCCAGCGTTTGGGTCTCGTTGCTTGGGAGCCGTCCACGCTCCTGCCCTTTGTGTGGGACGGTCCCCCCAAGGCAGAAAAATTTAAACCCACGGTTTGGTGCCCTTGGGCCCCCGTGATGCCACCAGGGGAACCTTGGGGGGGGAAAGGGAGCCCTGCACCATCCCTGCGGTTTTGAAGAGCTTTGGCGCCGACCCTGAAGCCACCGTCACCCCCAGAAAACTCCACCCCACTCACCCAGTGAGCTGTACAGAGAATAGGGGCCCTTTGGGGCCGGGGTTTTATAGTCCATGTGTCGGTGGTGAGATGGCCCTTTTCCGGAAAAGATGCAGACAACGCGTTTGAAATTTTAAAGGGCCCACGTGGTTTGGCCGGGCAGGGAGGGCCCTTTTTTGGCCAAAGAAATGCCTCCCTGGGCCCATCTGGTAGGGGGGGCCCAAAGGGGGGGGAAATGACTTTGGGGGGGAACCCCAAACCCGGGGGGCCCCACCAGAGGGAAAAAGGCAACTTTTCCCAAGGCCAAACCCCTGGAAATTGCCGAAATTCAGGCTTTTGGTTTTGGGAGGGTTTTGGGGTTTTTAAAGGTTTCTTCTGCCCCCAAAAAGGGGGAAGACAAAGGCTGGCTGCTAGACTGGCCGCTGTAGGGCTTTGCAGGTCAAAAAACCCTGGCAAAAGGAGAAAGGGGGTAGGGGGGGGTTCTCTGGGGGTACTGGGGCGACGGTGGAGGCTAAAAGGGGGAGGTGACCCCTGATCTTAAATCTCTGGAGACAGGGGCCCTCATGGGGGGAACGTTGGGTGGTGGCTGGGGCGGAGGGGGGGGAGAAAAGGGGGGTGTGACAGTGGTTGGGGGCCCGGCGTCGGTCGGGCCTTTTTTTGGCCCAAAAGGTTTTTCCCTCCATTTAAAACTCTGCTTTCGTGCATTTTAACTGGGGACTGTTGGGGGTTGGTTTAACCATTTAAAGGTTCTTGCCTCTACTTTTTCGTTTAGGGCCCCAAGGGCGGCATATGACATCGCTGGGTGAATCAGAGGCTTCCCTCAAAAAAAGGCCCAGGTTGAGAGGTCCTGGCCCCTTTTTAAACGGCGAAAAAAGGGCGAGGGGGCGGGGTTTGCACTGCCCCTTTTGGTTTGGGGGGAAATAAATATCAGGGGACTTCTGCGACCGCCCCCTTTTCCCTTTTTTTTTGGGGGGACCCGTATTGCCCAATTTAAACCCCATGGGTTTTCCCTCCTCTCCCTGATAAAGGGCGTCGCAAGAAAATTTCCCTGCGGAAAAAAGGCCGGGATGGATCCGAAAATGTCTTCATCATCTTCATCATCAAACACAGGTGCCCATTTTTCGCCCTGCCCTTTCTGCATCCAGAAGCTGCGGGCTAAAAGAAAGGGGCACTGCAAGGCGTTGCCGACCCCCCGGGGTTTTTTTGGGCCAATTGCATGGTTTCCCCTTCCCCTCCTTGATGGCATCATTTAACCCTGGGGGGGGCTAGAAAAGAAAAAAAATTCACCCTCTTGATTTTTTTAACTTTGCCTTCTGCCCCCAACCGCATTTTGTCACCCCAAAGAGGTCTTCAGAAAATTGGATTTTTCCAAAGTGGTGGGTCCCCACGAGTTGACATTTGGGCTGTTTCATGTTGGAAGGTTTTTGAAATGCCCGATTAAAGACATTTGTGGCCTGACTGCGAGGGCGAGGGGGTAAGACTTGGGTAGTTTCAGGTTGCATTAACCACTGAAGGGGCAGTTTTGGGGACGATGTTTTGTTACTTAGAAATTCAAAAAAGGCCCTGACCCAGCATGACAGGCCCCGACGGTCCTGCAACTGACGATCCCCTGGCATTCGTGTTGTCGCCCCGCACTTGGGAAGGAAGCACCTTCCCCTCGTAAACCTCTACCTTTCCCTGTCTACCCCCTTTTGCTGCCCTTTCCAAACCCGCATTTTCTCCATGTTCAGACTAAAAAAAATAAAAATTTGAGAAGGTATGGAATAGTTTTAGAAACTCTCTTTTTTTAAAAGACAGCAAATCCCCAGCTATTCTCAAATCCCTCTAATCAAAAACAAAATTGCTGGAATTTTAAATTTAACTGGCCCAAGGGGTCTTTTAACAAAATTTGGGCTGGAAAAAAAGTCCAAAAAAACACATATCTGTTATGTTTTTTTGGGATAATAAACGGTTTTTTTTGACCTTTCAATTCACCTGTGGTGGAAAAAAAAAAATTTAAAAAATTTGCTGTTTTAAGATTTAAAAAATTTTTGATGGCTGCTTTAATGAACATTTTCGGGGTGGCGCAGAAAATCAAAAAACACGTTTAAAAGTTTTTTTTTTTATATTTTTAAAAGGATTTTTTGCACCTTTCAATTCACCTTTGGGTGAAAACTTTTTTTTTATTTTTTAAAAAAAATTTGCTGTTTTTAAAATTTCCCTAGATGCTTGCGTCAATAACAGTGCTGGGTGGGGGCCCCAAAATCAAAAAAACACTAACTGTTATGTTTTTTTTTTTAAAAAAAACGGTATTTTTTGCACCTTTCAATTCCCCCTGTGGAAAAAATTTGAATTCGGGTTTTTTAAGATTTCGTAGATGCGCTTCAATGAACAGTGCTGGGTGCGCAAAAGTAAAAAAAAAACTAAAAGTTATGTTTTTTATATAAAAAAACGGGAAATTTTTTGCACCCTTTTAATTCACCTGTGGTGAATATAGAAATTTCTGTTTTTAAATTTACGTAGATGCTGCGTCAATGAAAAAGTGCTGGGTGCGCAAAAGTCAAAAAAAACGTAACTGTTATGTTTTGATATAATAAACGGTTTTTTTGGGACCCCTTTCAATTTTACCTTTTTTTTTTGGGAAAATTTGAATTGCTTTTTTAAAATTTACCCTAGATTCTGCATCAATGAACGTGCGGGTGCGCAAAAATCAAAAAAACCCGTAACTGTTTTTTTTTTGATATAATAAACGTTTTTTTTTTCCCTTTCAATTCACCTGTTGGTTTAAATTTTTTTCAAAAATTGCTTTTTTTAAGATTTAAGTAATGCTGCGTCAATTTAACAGTTTCTGGGTGCGCAAAAGTCAAAAAACACGTTTAACCCGGTTTGTTTTTAGATATAATTTAAAAGGGTTTTTTTTGCAAACCCTTTTAATTCACCCTTTGGGGAAAATTTGAATTGGGGGGTTTAAAATTTACGTAATGCTCGGCCCTCAAAGAAAAAAATTTCTGGGTGCGCAAAAAGTCAAAAAAAAACGTTTAAATGTTATGTTTTGATATAAAAAACGGTAATTTTTTTTTCAAATTTTAAAAATTTACCCGTGGTGAATATGGATTGGCCCGTTTTTAAAATTTACGTAAAGCTTCTGTCAATTAACAGTGCTTTGGGGGCGCAAAAGTCAAAAAAAACGTAACTGTAATTTTTTTGATTAATAAAAAGGTATTTTTTGCACCCTTTTAATTCACCTGTGGTGAATATTTGAATTTCTGTTTTAAGGGTTTTTCCCTAGGGTGCCCGCGTCAAAAGAACATTTCTGGGTGCGCAAAAGAAAAAAAACCTTTAAATGTTTTTGTTTTTTATATAATAAAATGTATTTTTTTGCCCCCTTTTTAATTCACCTGTGGTGAATTTTTTTAGATTTGCTGTTTTTAAATTTACTAGATGCTGGGATCAAAGAACGTGTTGGGGGCGCAAAAATCAAAAAAAAAACCCTAACTGTTATGTTTTTTATTATAATAAACGGTTTTTTTTGCACCTTTCAATTTTAAATTGTGGTGAAATAGAATTTCTGTTTTTAAAATTTTCGTAGATGCTGCCGGGCCCAATTTAACAGTGCTGGGGGGGCGCAAAAGTCAAAAAAAAAACTTAAAATGTTATGTTTTTATTAATAAACGTATTTTTTGCACCTTTTTAATTCACCTGTGGTGGGAAATATAGGAAAAATTGGCCGTTTTTAAAAAATTTACCCAGGGTGCTGCATCAATGAAAAAAGTGCTGGGGTTTCGCAAAAAGTCAAAAAACACGTAACTGTTATGTTTTTATATAATAAACGGTATTTTTGCACCTTTTTAAATTTACCTGTGGTGAATTTAAAATTTTTCTGTTTTTAATTTTTAAATAGATGCTGCGTCAATGAACAGTGCTGGGTTTTCGAAAAATCAAAAAACACGTAAATTTTTTTTGATATTTAAAAAACGGGATTTTTTGCACCTTTCCCAATTTACCTGTGGTAAAATTTTTTTTTAAAGGGGGTTGCTTTTTTTTAAGATTTTCTAGATTTCTGCGGGCAAAAGAAAAAGTGCTGGGTGCGCAAAAGTCAAAGAACAAGTAAATGTTATGTTTTTATATAATAATCTGTATTTTTTGCACCTTTCAAATTTACCTGTTTGGGGAATATAGAATTGCTTTTTTTAAAATTTTGTTTGATGGGTTTCGTCAATGAACAGTGCTGGGGCGAAAAGCCCAAAAAAAACGTAAAATGTAAAGTTTTTATATAATAAACGGTTTTTTTGCACCTTTCAATTCACCTGTGGTTTAATATAAATTTCCCGTTTTAAAATTTACGTAGATTTCTGCGTCCCAAAGAAAATTTCTGGGTGCGCAAAAAGGGCAAAAAAAACGAATTTTTTATGTTTTGATATAATAAACGGTATTTTTTGCACCTTTCAATTTACCTTGGTGAATATAGAATTGCTGTTTTAAGAAATTTTCCTTTGATGAGCCCCCAATTTAACAGTGCTGGGTGCGCAAAAGGGCTAAAAAAAAACGTTTAACCCCGTTTTGTTTTGTATAATAAACGGTATTCTTTGCCCCCTTTCCCAAATTTACCTGTGGTGAATATTTGGGAATTTTGCTGTTTTTTAAAATTTTCGTAGATGCTTTTCGTCAATGAACCGTGCTGGGGGCCAAAAGTCAAAAAACACGTAAAATGTTATGTTTTGTTTTAATAAACGGTATTTTTTTCACCTTTTTAATTCACCCCGGGGGTGAATATAGAATTGCTGTTTTTTTGATTTACTAGATGCTGCATCAATGAACCCGTGCTGGGTGCCCCAAAAGTCAAAAAACACGTAACTGTTATGTTTTTTATATAAAAAACGGTATTTTTTTTTCACCTTTTAAAATTTACCGTGGTGAATTTGAATTGGGTTTTTTAATTTTTAAAAGTTTAATGCTTTTCGTCCCAATAACAGTGCTGGGGTGCGCAAAAGTCAAAAAAAAATAACTTTATGTTTTGGGTATAATAAACGGTTTTTTTTGCACCTTTCAAAATTTACCTGTGGGGAAAAAAAGAATTGCTGTTTTTTAAAATTTACGTAATGCTGCTCAATGGAAAAAGTGCCCGGGGGGCGCAAAAGGGCAAAAAAAAAGTAACTGTTAAATTTTTTATTAATAAATCTGTTTTTTTGCACCTTTAAAAAAATTTACCTGGGTTAATATAGAATTGCCGTTTTAAGATTTACGTAGATGCTGTGGGCAATGAACAGTGCGGGGGCGCAAAAGTCAAAAAAAAACGTAAAAAAATTATGTTTTTTATATAAAAAAAGGTATTTTTTTTCACCTTTCAATTCACCCTGTGGGAATATAGAAAAGGGTGTTTTTAAAAATTTAGTAGTTTTCTTTCCCTTCCCTTGGGAAAGGCTGGGGCGCAAAAAGTCAAAAAAAAAACGTAACTGTTTTTTGTTTTGATATAATAAACGGTAATTTTTTTTTCCCTTTCAATTCACCCCCGTGGTGAATATTGAATTGCTGTTTTTAAAAGATTTTTGTTACCCCCGCGCATCAAAGAAAAGGTGGGTGCGCAAAAGTCCCAAAAAACCCCGTAACTGTGATGTTTTCGAAAGATACACGGTATTTTGGCAAAAACAAACTTTGGGTACTAAAAGATTGCTGGTTTGAAATTTAATTTCAAGGGGTTTAATAAAACGTCACAGGTTTTAAAGGGTTTAAAATTGAACACCTATCTGAAATGTATACTTTAAAAAAAGTGGATTTTTTTGCAGTTTAAACAAAGAGCCCCTGCAGTTACTAAAAAATTATGTTTATCCAATATAAGTTCAGGTGCCCAATACCCAGGAAATTTTTAAAAAGCAAACTGTTTAATATTTAAAGATATTTCCTTTTTACAAGGGTTTTACAAAAGTCTTGGTAAAAATTTAAAATCCAGTTTTCTTTATAGATAGAGCGTATGGTTGCCCGGGGGGGGCCCCCCCCGCGGCCCCCCGGGCCGTGAATTTACAGGGGTAGATGCGTTTTTAAAATTCTCTAGCAATTACATAAAAATTTTTAAAAATTTCTCAAAATTAACAAAATTTTGGGAAAAGGAAATCAAAAAACCCCCCAAAATAGTAGAGGTTTCTCTGTGCAGAATTAGACAATTTTCGCTGAGCTTTTTGGCCACAGGAAAGAGCGCGGGTTCCAAACCCCTTTATGAGACGCTGAGAGACACGGGGCCTTGAAACAGGAAAACGTTTGTTCTTTTGTAAAACGAGGTCATGTTTTTTTCCCCAGCCAATCCCCAACCTACCCCACCCCAGTAAGACTCCCCAAACAAAAATCCACCCTGTCTTTTTCTTTTAATCTCTTTTGCTGGCCCCCCCAAAAATTTTCCCGGGACAGCCCCAAAAAAAGGCGCGACCCTTAAAAAGATGTTGCACGGGAATTTTTTTTTAAAACCTTTAAAATTTATCGCATGATTTGGAAAAAATTTCCCGATCACCATAAAAAACCTTCCCGATTTAAACTTTGCGAAAAAATGGGCTCAACATTTTCCCCTTACCTGCTGGGCAATTTACTGATGTGGGGGTTTAATGTTCTATCAAAAAAGCGTGGTGCCAGCTTTTAAAGGGCCTTTATGCGGCATCTTGTGAAGCAAATGCCCCGGGGTAAGGTTCCCAAAAATGGCCTCCGGGGGGAAACAAATTCCCTCCCCCTTTGTCCCTAAAAAAGGGCCTTTTGGGGGGTTCAGGGGGGGGTTTAATCCGGTGGTTTTATCGGCTAAAATTTCCCCCCTTTTCCCCTCTGTATACAAACTTTTGTCCCGTCGTGCATTCGTAAGAGGAAATTTTTCCGCCTTTTACCCCCCACCCTCTGGGCCCCCTTTCCCATTTGGGATAAAGGGGGGGGTTAAAACCCAAAAGACCAGGGAAGGGTCCAGGGGCCCCCTCCAAAAAGGGGGGGGGTTTACTGTCAGGGAAAAAGCTGTGCCCCAGACTGCGACGGGTTTGCAACAGCTGATGTGCGCTCCCCTCCCCCATACACTTGTGCTGACAGCTCTGTTGGGGGACAGGGGCCCACCCCTCCTGACAGGGGGGGAGGGCACCGGGCCAATGGGAAGGACCCGGGGGGGCCGCTCCAATCACTGCAGGGGCGGTATCCAGGAATCCCCTTTTAAAATCCTTGAAAGCTTTAATGCGGGCCCTGTGTTTTTTCCGGGGGTACCTCGTGATTCCTGTTTTAGTTTTGTTTCTTTGCTTATCTTGAAAGACCCGGCTTTTTTCTCCCCACCCGGCTTTTTCTCCCCGATTTTTGTGCTTCGTTTTTTTTGGGTCTTTTACCCCCGGCCCGGGTTTTCGTTTTTCCCTCTGGTGTGGGTTTTTTTGGGTTGGGGGTTGGCCATTTGATTTTTTACCCGGGGCTGTTGATATTCTTCTTCTGCTGCCCCAAACACTTTAGCAGCACGGGGAAATGGGGCCCCGTTTCCGTCTGCCGCCTAGGGGAGACGGGCAAGTAGGCAGGGACAGGGGGCTGGGTTTCCCTTAGGGCTCAAATGCACCTCCCTTGACGTGACAACCTGGGGTTGATCCCGCTCAGCAGTGAGGTTTGTGGTTTCTAAACAGAGAAAAAAACTGACAGTAGCCAAAGGGAGGTTTTGGGTTATATTTTAGCACCCTGTGGGGCCCCGGACCTGAGGGTTCTTGGTTTAAATTGGGTTGTATCTAGTGGATGATCGAACCCCCAAAAAGTTCAAAATTTGAGTTTGAATCGCGAAAATTTGAGAAGTTTTAAATTCGAAGTTCGAAATCGAACTTGAATTTCGAACCCCTTTTAAAATCCAAATGGAAAATGATTTCAGGTTTTAAATTTTTTTACCCTTTACAAGGGTTTGGAGGTTTAAACCCTCATTACCCTCCTTTAAAAGTTTAAAAAGGATACGTGGAACAAATTTTGTAAAGAAAAAATTTTGGGTCAAAGTCACAGAAAAAAATTTGGGGGGCTAAAATTTTTTTTCATTCATTTCATTTTTTAAATGAAAAGATGAGGGCGCTTTGCTTTTAGAACTGGTGTCCCTTTTTTCTGTACCAAAGGTATATAAAAACCTTGAAAAAACCAACGGGGGGAAAAACCCAAAAGTCTTTCCCGGGTTAGTTCTGTGGGTTTGGGAAACCCTTTAAAAGAAATATGTGGACAGTTTTTTACAAAAACTAGTCAGCCATAATCCCCATCGTCTTAAGGATACAGGGCAATTTCTATGTCAGTTGAAATCAATAGATCCAGGTCAAGTTAAAATCATGTGCACATTAGACATCAAATCCCTTTACACCAATATTCCTTTTAAGGAAGGTGTAGAAGTAGTAAGGGAAGCTTTAAATGAGGATCACACACTGGGTAATGCTACCATAGGGTTTGTGATGACGCTATTGGAGATAGTATTAACAAATAATTTTTTCAGATTTGGGACACAATTTTACTTGCAGTGACAGGGGACCTCGATGGGGTGTACATGATGTTTTTTGAAAAAAAGTATGTTTTTGGATCCTGTTTCAATCAACATATAGTTAAATGGATGAGGTATGTGGACGACGTTATATTGTTCTGGGGCAGCTCAGAAGATGATTTATCTGAGTTTTTTCAGTTCTTGAACCAACAAGTGTCTTTAATTCAGTTTACAATGGAGAAACATCAAGAAGTGATACAATATTTGGATGTAGAGATACGTAAGATAAATAATAATTTTTAACATCCCTGTTTACTAAACAGGTAGATCATAATAATGTTTTACATAAATCAAGTTTCCACTCCCCACAGACCTTTAAAGGAATACCAAAAGGGCAGTTTAGCCGTGCTAGACGCATGTATGTTTGTCAGATGATCTGTATATTGGAGCAATGAATAAACTGATAGATAAATTAAGAGGCTATGATAGAGTTCAATTAGAAGGTGTAGGTAAAGAAGTTTTAGGGTTGTCTAGAGAAGAATTGTTGAAAGTGAAACAAAGAAATCAGAAAAAAGAAGATAGATTGCTTTTTGTAACAAAAGACGATCAACATGCACAGCTAGTTAAGAGATCTAGTGTTCAAAAAGTATTACAGAGTGATGAGAAGATTAGTGGATTGTTTACACAAATACCTAGATTTAAAATTCGGGAAAGGAGAACTTTAGGTGATGATCTTATGTCATCAGATTTAAAGATTCATAAATGTGAGAAACAAAAAGGGTTGCAAACACAAAAGAAAGGCACATACCCTTGCTTAGGGTGCCAGAACTGTTCTTCTATAATCAAAGGTTCTTGTGCTAACCATCCCACCAAGGATCATCCAATAACCTGAAAGGCTTCTTTACGTGTGAGTCTAAACCAGTTATTTACTTACTAAAGTGTCCATGTGGACGTACGTATGTAGGTCAGACGAGTAGAAGCATCAGAGTTCGTTTGAACGAACATAGGTCTGCGATCAGACTATATAAGCAGAAGGGAGAACAATGCGGTAATGAAGAGGAGGCTAACATTGGAGACAAAAGTAGGGTGAAAAACACTGTCGCTAGACATTTATGATTGAGACATAGGGCCACGTGTATGAAACGGTTTTGGTCTAAAACTCACTTTTTCCCCATAGAAACCTATGGGCAATGAGGTGAGTTTTAGACCAAAACCGTTTCATACATGTGGCCCATAATGTATCAGAGTTAAATTGGTGCGTTCTTGAGAAGGTAGAAGGAGGCAATAGCGAACAGATTAAACAAATGTGACTAAAAAGGGAAGTGTATTGGATAGTCTGGATAGTGTATTGGATAGGACATCCCTGTCCTTTACCGCAGCCTGACCCCAAAAGCTGCAAAGATGCCCTTATGGACCCTCAGAATAAAAAGTGATGGAAGAAAGTAGCATTTGAACCACTATTTTAGTGAACTGGACATTAACTATCCCTGTCCTTTCCCGCAGCATGACCCCAAAACCCGCATGACCCACAGATTAAAAAGAGCTGGAAGATAGAAATATTTGAACCACTATTTTAGTGAACTGGACATAGACTATCCCTGTCCTTTCCCGCAGCATGACCCCAAAACCCGCATCAAACACATATTAAAAAGCGCTGGAAGATAGAAGTATTTGAACCACTATTTTAGTGACTTGGACATTGACTATCCCTATCCTTTCCCGCAGCATGACCCCAGAACCTGCACAGATGCCCTTATGGACCCTCAGCATAAAAATTTCCAAAAGAAATTGACTGTTTTAAAAAACTATTTTTCCAATGCTGCTGCTGCTGCGGCTTCTTGCCATTCTACTGCTGTCACATTGCTGATGTTGTTTCACCGTGAAATTAGAAGGTGAAGAAGACGCAACAGATGTCCCCAGTTGGTCAACGAGGCCTGTCTCAAATTTATGCATTCTACTGTCAAGTGGGTTAAAGGAAAATTGCTGATCAAGGAGGGTGGGGCTGTGGATTGTGGATCACAGGGGGTTACAGTGACAGGCGAAGGGCCCCGTTTTTTTTAGAGTGAGTTGCGGTGACAGCCAGGGCTGCCGTCCGCTCATCTATTAACCATGGGAGGTTCAGCTGGTAGGTACGGAATTTTTATAGTGGGTCCAGTGAGAGCCAAGGATGCCCGTCCGTCATTATTAACACGGGAGGTTAGCTGGCGGGGGCCCCGGACTAAGGGCGGACATGTAATGATTCGGGAGTTGCGCCTTTTTTTCTGGCGAAACTGCGGCTCACCGATCCAAATCCCCTGTTGGACACAGGGATGCGATGTTAGACGCAAGCTTCGCCACTTTCGGCTGAGCCTAACATGAAGGGGCATGTAATATGCGCAGTGTGGGCGTTCTGGGGTAGGACGCGGCACTTTCGAATTGTCCGAGGCATGTATGATCGCGGGTCGGCAAAGTGCGGCGCATTGCAGCGCTTTACAGCTCCGACAGGCAGACCTAGTTGATTCTGGTCTAAATGAGCCGTCGAAGGCGAATTGAAGCGAGAACGTAACATGAGAGGAAACATATAGAAAATAGCAAAAGAAATCTCGGCTCTCAGCTCCGTGCGGCATGGAATATGATTTTTAAAAAAATCGCTTTTATTAGGTGTAAAACATTATCAGAAAACGAGCTCAAACCTTCCAAAAAAAAAAAAAAAAAAATCACTTTCCAAAAATCTAGAACGGCGCAATATCAGGAATTAGGATCTTGGAATTGCCGGGAAATAAGTAATTAAAAATTTTCTGTAAAGTCTTCTCATTGGTCGGCAGAAACCAGCCAATCAGAATGGGAAAGCGACAGTGACCCATTATAACCTATGGAGAAGTATTGACCAATCAAATTCAAAGGTGGGACAGTTCAAAATACAGTAAAAATGCAGAAAAGAGCTGATTGGTTGAGCTAGCGGGGGCTTGGCAATCCTGGCCATACAGAATAGGAGCTACAGGGACCCATTATAACCTATGGAAAAATACTGGCCAATCAAATTCAAAGGCGGGACAGTTCAAAATACAGTAAAAATGCAAAAAGAGCTGATTGGTTGAGCTAGCGGGGGCTTGGCTATCTCGGCCAATCAGAGCGGAGCTAATTTGTCCCATTGTAGTTTATGGCCAGATCGGGGCAATAAAAATCTCGGCTTCAGCGCCGTGCGACATGGAGTATGATTAAAAAAATCATTTTTATTAGGTGTAAAATATTATCTGAAAAAGAGCTGAAACCTTCTAAAACATAAATCAATCAAAACCCTAACAATGCGTTTGTTGCAGAGACCGGCGCTACATCAGGAATTGCGATATAGAGAGTTGCCGGGAAATACAGTAATTAAAATTCTTTAAGCTCTTCTTATTGGTTGGCAAAAACCAGCCAATCAGAATAGGAGCGACAGTGACCCATTATAAGCTAAATGGAGAATTATTGCCAATCAAATGAAAAGGAGGGGACAGTTCAAAATTTCAGTAAAAATTTCCAGAAAAGAGCTGATTGGTTGAGACCAGGCGGCAAGATATGAATCCACCAATCATATGTAGTGCGTCTATTTTGAGTGGAGAAAGAAGGGCGCAATAGAAGGGCGCCCTAAAAGGGTTTTTATTTTTATGGGAAATATTCTAGTACTGTGATTGGTTGGGGGTCGAGGGGCTGTCCTGCTTAGCCGATCAGCGGGAGACACCTTCTCATAGAGTTCTATGGGGAAAAAAATGCAGAGCGAGCTCTGTTTGTGATTGGTCAGTTAAAAGAGGCACGGTTTTTTTGGGCCAATGGGAGAGCGAGCGACGCTTTTTATGGGTTTTTTAATACAATCTATAATTTAAAACCCGTACAGGCAGAAATCAAAATGATAACACTCTTTAAGTTTTTTACCGATGTGTATATAAAATGAGCAAAAATATAGGGGTAACGAAAATAAACAAATAAATATGAATTCAATGAGTTAATTTTTATTTCTTTATTTTCGTTAGCCAATGAACAATAATATGGGTGTAACGAAAATAAAGAAATAAAAATTAATTAAGCCCTTCTTGCTCCACTCAAAATAGACACACTACATATGATTGGTGGATTTTTTATCTGCCGCCTGGGCTCAAAACCAAACAGCTCTTTTCTGCCCTTTTTTTACTGTATTTTGAACTGTCCCCCCTTTCAATTTGGATTGGTCATAATTCTCCATAGCTTATAATGGGTCACTGTCGCTCCTATTCTGATTTGCTGGTTTTTGCCGACCAATGAGAAGAGCTTAAAGAATTTGAATTACGTATTTTCCCGGCCAAAATTTTCTATATCGCAATTCCTGATGTAGCGCTGGTCTTGGCGAACAAAGCGTTGTTAGGGATTTGATTGATTTTTTGTTTTTAGAAGGTTTCAGCTCTTTTCAGGGTATTTTTTTACACTAATAAAAATGATTTTTTTAATCCCTACTCCTTTCTGCATGGCGCTGAGAGCCGAGATTTCATTGCCCCGATCTGGCCATAGACTACAATGGACAAAGTAGCTCGCGCTTGATTGGCCGAGATAGCCAAGCCCCCCTAGCTCAACCAATCAGCTCTTTTTCTGCATTTTTACTGTATTTTGAACTGTCCACGCCTTTGATTTTGATTGGTCAATATTTTCTCCCTAGGTTATTTAAAGGGTCCCTGTCGCTCCTATTCTGATTGGCCAGGATTGCCCCAAACCCCCGCTTAGCTCAACCAATCAGCTCTTTTCTGCATTTTTAATGTATTTTGAACTGTCCGCCTTTGAATTTGATTGGTCCATACTTCTCCCTTTGCTTATAATGGGTCACTGTCGCTCCTATTCTGATTGGTTGGTTTCTGGCCCGACCAATGAGAAGAGCTTTAAAGAATTTGAATTTTCTGGGATTTCCCGGAAATTTCGAATACCCAATTCCGATGTTGCGCCGGTCCCCAAACGGGCAAAACGCGTTGTTAGTGATTTTATTTCTGTATGTTTATAGAAGGTTTCAGCTCTTTTACAGAGAATGTTTTACACTTAATAAAATGATTTATTTACTAATAACCCCCATGCCTCAGGGGCTGAGATTTCAGTGCCCCGATCTGTCCATAAACTACAATGGGAAAAAAATAGTTTGGGGCTCTGATTGGCCAAGATAGCCAAGCCCCCGCCAGTTCAACCCAAACAGCTCTTTTCTGCCTTTTACTGTATTTTAAACTGTCCCGCCCTTTGAATTTGATTGGTCAATACTTCTCCACAGGTTATAATGGGTCCCTGTCGCTCCTATTCTGATTGGCCAGGATTGCCAAGCCCCCGCTACTTCAACCAATCAGCTCTTTTCTGCATTTTTACTGTATTTTGAATTGTCCCGCCTTGGAATTTGATTGGTCAATACTTCTCCATAGGTTTTAATGGTTCACTGTCGCTCCTATTCTGATTGGCTGGTTTCTGCCGACCAATGAGAATAGCTGACAGAATTTGAATAACTATTTCCCGGCAATTTCCAATATCCAAATTCCGGATGTTGCGCCGTTCTTGATTTTTGGAAAGTGATTTTATTTATGTATTTTTTTTTAGTAGGTTTGAGCTCTTTTTCTGATCATGTTTTACACCTAATAAAAGCGATTTTTTGTTTCATACTCCATGCCGCATGTTTAATGATTTTTCGCTCATTTCCAGCCTGTCTTGATTTGGAATACATGTTAGGCGCAGTCCCTTCTGCGCCTAAGTACCCGCACTGCGCCTCACACACTGGCGAGGCGTGGTGGACTTTACACGGCATGTATGATCGCACTACGTCGGGCGGCGAATCTTAGGCGCAGTCCCGCACTGTGCCTAAGTTCCGCACTGCGCCTTACACACTGGCGAGGTGCGGTGGACTTTACATCGCATGCATGAGCGCACCTCGGGCGCCGACATACATGAGGCGCAGCTTTCACTTGAAATCGGGCGAAAACGTGCGTTCCGACGTGGCGAGCTTCATACATGTCGCCCTAAGAGTGGGTGCGGTGAAATTATACCAATGGCATGCTGTTTCACATTGTAAATCCTGGCAGTATATTACCATGATAGCATTTAGGTGGCATGCCTTTTTCTATGGTACCTTAATGTGCACAATGTTGCCCTTCTTGTAGATGCGCATGTATATTGACATATATAGAGGGCCACTGACCGGAGTACTGCCCTATTTGAAACCCTGGCACCCCTTTCACAATAGCCTGACCCCAAAACCAGCAGAAATGCCCCTATGGACACAGAGAGTACAATTGCAGCAAAAAATGAGTATTTTAAAACAAGATTTATTTGAATAGAAACTTGAATATCGCAGTCTTTTCCAGCTGCTTGACCCCAAAAGCAGCAAAAATTACCTTTTCAACACTCAATAAAATTAGCCAGAATAAAAGAGTTTTAAAAAAAAATATTTTTTGGAATAGGTCCTGAATTATAGCTGTTTTTTTTACAGCACCATGACCCCAAAAATTTGAAAAATGACCTTTTGGCCACTGTTGAAAATTGTGAAGAAGAAATGCCTGTTAGAAACCAAATTTTTGTACCAAAGGACCTGGATTATAGCTGTTTTTGACAGCACCATGACCCCAAAAATTAGAAAAATGACCTCTCGGACACTGTTAAAAATTGTGACGAAGAAATGCCAATTAGAAACCACATTTTTTTTTACCAAAGGAGCTGGATTATAGATGTTTTAGACAGCACCCTGACCCCAAAAATTAAAAAAATGAACTCTAGAACACTGTTAAAAATTGTGACGAAGAAATGCCAATTAGAAACCACATTTTTTACAATAGAACCTGGATTATAGCTGTTTGTTTACAGCACACGGACCCCAAAAATTTGACAAATGACCTCTCAGACACTTTTAAAAATGGTGAAGAAGAAATGCCTGTTAGAAACAACTTTTTTTCAATTGGACCTGGATTATAGCTGTTTGTTTAAAGCACACAGACCCAAAAATTTGACAAATGACCTCTCGGACACTTTTAAAAATGGTGAAGAAGAAATGCCTGTCAGAAACAACTTTTTTTTCAATTGGACCTGGATTATAACTCTTTGGTTACAGCACACAGACCCCAAAAATTAGAAAAATTACCTACTGGACACTTGTAAAAATTGTAAAGAAGAATTACTGTTAAAAAACAAAAATTTTTACAAAGGATCGGGATTAAGTGTTTTTTACGCCCCAAAACCCCCCAAAACCATTGAAAAAATGTTTAAAAAGTTTCATGAAAAAATTATTAAATTGGAAAAAGGGTTTTTAAAAAACGTGTAAGTTGTTGTCTTTACAGTTTTCTAACCGCAAACCACCCAAAAATGACATTTTGGAACTCTGAAAACAATTGCATTAAGAAATACATTTAAAAAAAAAAAAAAAATTCCCCAAAAAGAGGACCATTTGTCGAAATTTTTCTCGGCAAAAAAAACTTCTTTCCCGAATTACTTCGGCACGAATCAGTTAACAGCTATTTCCAGGCTGACAGAGTGCAGGGTGCTGTAGAACGTTGTGCCAGCTTAAATATGCAGGGGGGGTTTGGGTTTGGTCTTCATAAAATGTTGTGTTTTAGTATAAAACGCACATGCTGCCGCCCCTTTTAGAATCGCTTCACTTTTAAAATTCCTGGGGACTTAAGAGGGGGAAAAGTGCCCAAAAAACTGAAGCGGGGGAAAGTTGCCTGATAAAGTAATGCAGGAAAGCGGGAAAAAAAAAAAGTGAGAGCTCAGGGGGGCAAAATTAGTGAAGAGTGTGGAGGTGACGGCGCTGCCACAGCAGCATGAGGTCGGAAAAATGGCACAATGACATTCTGAGGTGCCAAAAACGGGAAAAGGTACGGTGGCACAATGACCATGTGGGGGCCGGCCCGCCCATGCGCAGCATGAGGTCGACATGGGACAATCACATTCTGGAGGGCAAAAACAGGAGTAGGCCACAGGTGGGACAAAGACACGTGTGTAGTCACGGCAGAGCCACAGGACAGCATGAGGTCAGAGGGGTGGCACAATACCCCGTGTGTGGGTCACAGCAGCGCGCATGGGGTCGGGCAGGGGCAAAAAGACTTTTGGAGGTGTCAAAAACGGGGAGTGGGCCACAAGTGGGAAAATGACACAGTGTGTAGGTACAGCGCAGCCACACACAGCATGAGGCAGAAGGGCCAAAAATGACACGTGTGGGGGGGTGGGGCAATCCCAGCCCTGGTAAAGATGGTTGTTGGCGATGAGAAACTGTCAGGAGTTGGCTCGGGCGGGGCGGCATCAAATATGGTGAGGAGGTATTTGAACCCAGATCATTTCTCACATTTTGGGTGAGGCTCATGGCTATGTAGTCTGACGCCTAAGGATTGGTGTGTAAAAAACCTGGCCGATCCACCCCTTTTCATCTTGAAAAAGGTCAGTCGTTCCACTTTCCCTGAAAGCGGTTCCCCTTTGGGGGTAACGATGGCCCCCCCGCACGAAACCCCTCTGATGCCACCTACTGGCCGGGGGAAACAGTTTTTCCCCCACTGAAAACCCGGGCAATTTTGGGGCCAAAAATCCAGTTTGGCTGCCCAGAGTCCCGGATCTTTAACGGGGGGGCAGAGTGCGTCCAAGTAGGCTACCCCCTGTTGGTTCAGGGACGCTCCGGTCCTGCTGTGGTGACTCCCCTCCTCACTAGGCGGGGGAAGGAAGCTGCTCATCATGACTCCAGACTTAGGTTTCTGCGATGGAGCGGTACTGCTCCTAACCCCCCCCCTTCCCCAGCGCCGCGGCAGTAGTACGGAGCGCGAGGAACCCCCCCGGGCAGACCTGTTTAGAGGGGGGAAGATGCCGCCATAGCGGGCCAACTATTACGGACGATTTCCCCATAGTTTTGAGTTTTCCTCCCCCTCAAAACTGGGAAAAAGGGTCCCCTTTTGGACCGGGACGAGGGTCCAAAAGGGTGGAGAGCCAAAATATCCCTCTCCGGATGCTGACTATTCGGCTGTCAAGCCCCGGAAATAAGCATGCTGGGGCATTGCACAATGACTCCGAGGGGCTCCCCGCCTCCTTTTTATATATAAGCCACGGGGGCTTTGGGGGGATTGCCTGTTTCCCCTTTCCCCTCCACCTCTTTCCCGCGTCCTGCTCCTTTCTCCTTGCACCTGGGTAGAAAAAACCCCTCATTTCACCCGACAATGCTTCTGCTCCCAATGTCCTCCCCCCATCCTCCTCCATTTCAGTCCCCACCGGACTATGGGGCCCAACGAGATGTATTTGGGCCACGTCCCCCATCCCCCCCCCAGACAGATTTTTAAGATCTGTTCCGGCCCAAAAAAGCAGGGGAAATTTAAACGTTATTCATCCCGTAGCCCTGGCAAACTGACAAAAAAACGTCGCCCCCTAAATTGGCCTCAAAAAAAGGCGGTGTCACATAGAGTTTCCCCCGGGCCCTGACTTAAAAGGGGTTACACGGGGGAGATTCGGGTCTCCCTGGTTTCTTTAAAAAAAATTGTTAATGGCCTTTTCTTTTTCATACGGGTCGGTCCAACATGGGGCGGGCGGGAAAATTCCCAAACGGGGGGAAAACATCGCATATCGGGTGTGTTGCGGGAGGCGTTCGGGCCGCGCAACTCGAGGAGGGTTTTCCCTTGGTTTTGGGTTATTAAGGGGATAAAGTGCATGCACGGGTTTCCGGGCCTTTTTTTCAAAAATGTTCTGAAGATCGGTGAAGATTTCAGGAATTTTTTCCAAAACCCCCAGATTGAACACGGGGCGCCATGCAGGGCGCATGGACCATCCCTCCTCGGTGCAGCGCGGAAAACCCCTGTTCCTCCCATTGTCCGTCACCAGGGTTTTCCGATTTGATTTGGGGCGCGGGGGAAAGCCAAAAAACCATGGGTTTTCTTCCCTGCATGACGCGGACATTCCCCCCCCTGTGGGGACTTCTTTTCGCCGAGGAAAGCCAGGTGTAAAAACTGGGGTTGAAAACCGCTGTGCCCTACACATGGGGTTATGATGGACATTTATTTGGGTGGAGGCTGAGATGGGGTGGTGGGGGTTTGGTGGAGGAGGAGGAGGTGGCTTGGCGCAGGAGCCGCTTTTTTGAAAAAGGGGAGGAAAAGCGGGCCCTCCTGTCAAGTTTTTTGGTGTCCCTGGGCCGGAAGCACATTCACCCAGTGGGCCGTATGGGAATGTACGGGCCCCTTTGACCGTAGTTAACACCAGCGTCCCCCCCCCCCCCGGCGGGCCGTGACCTTGGAAAAAACCCGGATAAGCTTAAGGAGGCCCCCCTTTTTTCTCCCTATAATGAAAGTGGGGTAGCCTTTTTGGGAAAATAAATTCGGTTTGGGAAACCCTTCTCCTTTCCGGCTCGGCACAAGCCTTTAAATTTTCCTAAAAGGTGCGAGTCCACCTTTTGGGAAAAGGGAGGGACTGCGTCCCCCAAAAAAATTTGGGAAAAAGGGGCACGGTCAGCTGCGCACCTTAGGAGGGTTTGGGACGCTACTGTTGTCCCCTTTGGGCAATCCCCTTTCGCTAAAAAGCCTGCTGGCGCCGATGAGTAGCGGGAGAAAAGAGCTTTTTACCAATGGATGTCAAGGAGAAACGTTTCCCTTCTGCAGAGGTGGTGGGCCTTGACTGGCTGCAATGGCATGCGTCCACCACGGGGGGCTTTCTGGCTGCTGTTTTCGCGGGCGGAAGGGACCCCCAAATTTCGAGCCCGTTTTTTCCCCGGGCCCAGAAATTTTTGACGCTCCCATGTGTTGACGCAGGGCCGTGGTGCCAACTTTAGCCCCCTTTGGGCCAGGGTTTTCATTTTCCCTGTTACAGATTCTACATATCCCCATATTCGGCTCCCCCCGGTGTTTGAAAAGAATTTCCAACACCCCCCCCCGAGTATGGGAAATTTTAAACCCCCCAACGCTCCGCCCCCGATGACTACTCCCGCGATCCCCCCTCGCGGGCCCCCCTGTGCCTTTACTTTTTTGGGACCTGCGAAGCGGGTTTTTTCCCCCGGTTGGCCCGTTTGGGGCCCCCGCCCCTCCATGCTGCTACCCCTGCTGACCAGGGCCACACGACCCATTTGCTGCGGGCGTGCTCCCCAAAACCACGCAAGCTGACGCCCTCTTTTTCCCTGACGATGATGAACCCCTTTTGCCTCACCCCGGGCCCCCAAATTTACGGTCGGCTACATCATCTTTCAAATTTATTTTTCACGTCACTGGGGTCCTAAACCCGGGGTTTTGGGTTATGCAGGGGCCCTGCCCCCTCAAAAACATGCCCCCTCCCACCCACTTTCAACATTTACTTTGCCGCCTCCCTGCAAAAGCGGGGGTTTTGGGGCCCATTTTTTCGCGGGGGGCCAAAGGTAGTGCTGATTTGCCCCCCTAAAAATTGTTCATCCTCGCTAAAATAGTGGCGGGGACCCCCGCCCACATATTTAAATCTCTGGCTGGGGGAAAGGGATGGGACAGGGGGGGGTTTGAGGACAGGGGGGGGGCCCGGGGGGGCCCCAAACTCCCGGGCCACCCCAAACTAAGCTTTGGGTGTCTTAAAACGTTCCACCCAGACTCTTGGCTGGGTTGTCAAGAATGTCATCGGGGAGGGGGTGGATGACCTAGAACAAGGGGGTTGGGGGGGGGGAAACCCAACGGCCGCAAGATGACAGCGGCAGTTGTGGCCTCACCGATTGACCCCTGCTGCGACGCCCCCCCTTGCTGTGCTGCGACCTGGGGCCCGGGAAAGTTTGTGCCCTCTGAAAACTCGGGGGTGAAGAGCCTGCCACCCCCTCTGTATGGGGCATTACTGTTTGTTCTTAATGACAGATACCCGTTTTTATGAAGATATCTTTTATGATAAATTTTTAAAACCCCGTTTTGAAGCCAAATGAACCCCCCTAAGAAGTTGGGGAAAACCCCTTTGGGTTAAAATGCCTCCACAAATGGGCAAGGGAAAAATTTTTATTGTATGTGCCTTTTTTAAAAAATCTGTGTTTTTACTGGGAAAATAAAAGCACAAACAGGGTTAATTCCTTCGGATTTTGAATTATGCTAAAAGGATTTCTTTTGGGGGGGTGAAAAACAAAGTTTCTTTTACTGAGTTTCAACTGCAGAACAACGCTTAAAATTTAAACCCCCGGGGTAAATTTGGGGGCCCCAAAAAAATTGGAAACAGCCCCCGGGAAAATAAGAGCTTTGTAGCGTTTACAAATTTCGTGGTTTTCTATTACAAAAACAAGAGAAAAAAATTGTAATTAAAACCCTTTGCTTTTTGAAATTTTGCTACAGGAAAAAATTTTATTTTTTTTGGCCCGGGGAAAAAAAACGGTCTATTTTTGTCACCCCCCGCAGAAAAAAAAACGCTTTAAATTTAACCCCCCGGATTAAAAATTTCGCAAAAAGAAAAATTGGGCCACCGGAAAACCCACTTAAACTTTTTAAACGTTTTAACCAAATTAGATTGTTTTTCCCACGCTCCCCCAAACCAAAAGAAAAAAATTTTAAATTTAAATTTCCCCTTGTGAATTAGCTTTCAGGAAAATTTTATTTTTTGGGGGGTGAAAAAAAAACGGTCTATTTTTGTTTTACCAAAGCCCAAAAACCCAAAAATTAATTAACCCCGGATGTAAATTTTCGCAAAAGAATTGAGCAGGGGAAAAATACTAGCTTTGGGGAGCGTTTTTACAATTGCGTGTTTTTTTTGCTACATACAAGAGAAAAAAAATTTTAATTAACCTTTCCCTTTGTGAATTATGCAAAAGGGAAAATTTTTTTTTTTGGCGGTTGGGAAAAAGGGCGGTTTTTGGGGTTACAACAGGCCCGCAAAAAACAAAGCTTAAATTTAACCCCCCCGGATGTAAAAAAGCGCAAAAGAAATTTAGCCCGCCGGGGAAACCAAATAGCTTTTTTTCGTGTTACAATTGCGTGTTTTTCTAGCTACACCCCCAAAAAGAGAAAAAATTGTAAATTTAACCCCTTCCCCTTGTGAATTATGCTTTCAAAGGGAAAAATTTTATTTTTTTGCGGTGAAAAAAAACGGTTTTATTTTTGTCACCACAAACACAAAAAAGACGCTTTAAAAACCCCCCGGATGTTTTAAATTTCACAAAAAAATTGAAACAGCCCGGAAAAATACTAGCCTTTTTTTTTGCGTTTACAATTGGTTTTTTTCTCGCTAAAACAAAAGGAAAAAATTTTAATTAACCTTCGCTTGTGAATTTTGCTAAAAAAGGAAAATTGAAATTTTTTGGGGGTGAAAAAGACGGTCTATTTTTGGGCACCCCACCAAACACAAAAACAACGCTTAAAATTTAAACCCCCCGGATGTAAAAATTTTGGAAAAATTTAAATTTAGCAGCCCCGAAACTACTACTTTGTTTGGGGTGTTAAAATTGGTGTTTTCCCCCACGTAACAAAACAAGAGAAAAAAATTGTAAATTAACCTTCGCTTGTGAATTATGCTACAGGAAAATTGTATTTTTTTGGGGGGTGAAAAAGGGCGGCTATTTTTTGTCACCACCACAAAAACAACGGGGTTAAAAATTTAAAAACCTGGATGTTAAAATTTCGCAAAAGAATTGACAGCCGGAAAAATATAGCTTTGTAGGTGTTACAAATTTCGTGTTTTCCCACGGGTAAAACAACAAGAGAAAAAAAATTTTAAAAAAAACCCTTTGTGGGGAAATTTTGCTAAAGGAACATTTTTTTTTTTTGGCGGTGGAAAAAGACGGTTTCTTGGAGTCCCCCACCAGCAGCAGAACAATGCTAAATTAACCCTTGGTGTAAAATTGGGGCAAAAAAAATTTTAGCAGGCCCAAACTATAGCTTTGGGAGGGGTTTTTACCAAATTTCGTGTTTTCCCACGCTACAAAAAACAAGAGAAAAAATTTTAAAATTTAAACCCTTTGTTGGAAATTTTTTACAGGAAAATTTTAATTTTTTTGGGATTTAAAAAGACCCGGGCTATTTTTGTCACCACAGCACAAAAACAAAACCCAAAAATTTAAACCCCTGGATGTAAATTGCGCAAAAGAATTGAGCAGCCAAAAATGAAGTGGTATTTGTATTATAAAAAACGCTGTTTCTTTAAATGAATACAACAGGAACTGGCTTAGATGCCCCTTGGATATTCAATGTGCTGTGAGCAGATAGCATTAAAATGTATATGCAGCTGCAGTGGACGCACACTGGACTTCAGATCCAATACACCAAAAAATCAGAAATAGAACATTAAGAGAAGCAGTCTCTGAGACAAGCTGAGACACCCCACAAAAATCGCTGTATAAAAAATCAGTTCTTCAGTAACAATCAGCCGCGGCAGCACCTTCCCTGATCAGTACAGTGAGAGCGGTATGAGCTCCCAGCGTCGCGCCCGGACTTATATAGTGCGGTGACGTCACAGAATCCCGCCGGTCTCTGATTGGCTTCATCTCTGCACATGTCATGCAGGCTATGCCCTTCTTCCTCCCAGAGTGCTTTGCCCCATGTAGCGCCATGTGCTCGTAGCCATTTTTTCACTAAAAAGCACACTTCGTTCACCCGAAGTACCCCAAACTTCGACTTCGTTCAGAACCGAAGTTTTCCTGAAATTCTAAATGAATTCCACTTCGTTAGAATCGATTCGCCCATCTCTAACCATTTCCATTGGGAAGAGGAATGTGAAGTAGACCAGCTACTAATCGGGGACCTCGGCAACTGGGGCAACAACATTATCAGAGATCCACGTCTGATTCATCTTAATAAAAGTCAAACGATTCACATTCTCTGTGGAAATCTGGACACGTTTGTCTGTTATCACTCCTCCAGCTGTGCTGAAGGCTCGCTCAGAGATGACGCTGGCTGCTGGGCAGGATAACACCTCTATGGTGTGGCGAGCAAGCTCGGGCCATTCATCCATTTTGGATACCCAGAAGTCGATTGGGTCCAGAACATGTCCAAAAACATCGGTGTTGAGACACAGATAGTCGTGGACCATGATCTTAAGCCGGTCTCTTTGTGTCTGATTTGTGCCCTGCATTACAGGCTTTGGTGAGATGGTAAATAAGGATTGCCAGAGGTCACTCATTAGGCCCTGCCGCAATGCCTGTTGCTATGGATACTTTGCATTCTACTGCTGTCACATTGCTGACGTTGTTCCACCGTGATATTAGAACGTGAAGCAGACGCATTCTACTGTCAATTTGGGATGGTGGAAGAAAAGTGCAGACTTTTGCTTTGTAATGGGGATCAAGGAGGGTGGCCACCCAGTAACTGCTGTTCATTTTGATGGCCTTTATGCGTGGATCATGTTGGAGGAAATGGAGCATTCAAGCACTCGTGTAAGAGATGGGGCCATGATTTCCTAAGCCTCGGGGTCAAGGGGCACTAAACACATCTTCCTCGTCGTCTACCTCCCCCTCTGATCCGTGCCAACCTATTTCATCAGTGCCGTCAGTGTCCAGCCATTCCTCATCTTCCTTCTCCTCCTCAGCTTCAACACAGCCCTGACTTGCCTGAGAGCTGAGGCGTTGCCTTGCACCAGCCCTGGACCCCGAACCACTGCCTAACGAAGACCTATAAAGTTGTGAAACTGTCGGGCCTTCTTGATCTGACGGAGAGAAAGGCTCTGTGTCCGTATCTGTGTCCGCCTCATCCTCCATCACTGGTGTGGGACCTGATGTTTCAAAGTGTCCAACACTTGTTCCAGAAGTAATATCACCACAATGGTCATGCTGATAAGGGCATTGTCCTCACTGACCATTTTGGTGGCTTCTTCAAAACTCGCAAGGATGTTGCAGAGGTCTTTCACCGGTCTCCACTCTCAATGGCTCAACACCCCGAGGTCCGCACCGCTGCTTGTCAAGCCATGCTCCACTTCATACTGTGTAATGGCATGATGCTGCTGCCACAATCGCTGGAGCATGTGGAGGGTGGAATTCCAGCTTGTTGCCATGTCAACAATGAGACAGTTGACGGGGAGGCCAAGCTGACGCTGTAACGCAGCCAGCCAGGATGAAGCAGTGTGCGAACACAGGAAGTATGAGCTCAGACTTCGAGCCTTCCTCAGCAGGCAGTCAAGACCCTGGTAGCGCTTTAGAAATTTCTGGACGATGAGGTTCATGACGAGTGCCAGACAAGGGATGTGCTCCAGCCTACCGATCTTAAAGGCGGCAAGGAGATTTCGCCCGTTGTCGCACACCACCTTGCCTGGCACCAGGTGCTTGTCACGCCACTGCTCGGTCTCGTGGCGCAGAGCTGTCCACAGCTCTTGACCTGTGTGTTGACGGTCTCCAAGACACATTAATTTCAACACGGCTTGGTTTCTCTTGGCACGTGATGCTACCCGTGGACAGGGCCGCCAACAGTAATTTCAGGGCCCCATACAGCTGAAACGTCAGGGCCCCAGCTGGGCGGGTCGCCAGACATGTGGGTAGGTAGCTGGGTTCGGTAGCCAGACGGGTAGGTAGGTAGGTAGGTAACTGTTCATGTAAGTAGCAAGGCAAGCAGGTGGGTAGTCCGGCAGGCAAGTAAGTAGCCAGGTGGGTTGGTAGCCTGGCTAGTTAGCCAGGCGGGCGGGTAGGTAGGTATCCAGACAGGCAGGTGGGTAGCAAAGTGGAGGGGTAGGTAGAGAGGCAGGCAGGTAGGTAGCTGGATGGGTTGATAGCCTTGCTAGGTAGCCAGACGGGCAGGTAAGTAGGTAGCCAGGTGGGTAGCCAAGTAGGCGGGTAGGTAGCCAGGCAGGCAGGTGGGTAGCCAGGTGGGTAGGTAGGTAGCCAGGCGAGCTGCTAGGTAGGTAGCTGGGCCTGTAGGTAGCCAGGCAGGCAGAGAAGTAGCAGGGCGGGTCGCGACTTCGGTAGCCAGGTGGGTAGTCGGGCAGGCAGATAATGCGCCAGGCGGGTGGGTAGTTAGGTAGCCAGACAGGCAGATGGATAGCAAAAGTAGCAGGGGAGGGGAGATAGGTAGCCAGGTGGGTAGTCAGGCGGGTTGGTAGCCTGGCAAGGCAGGCAGGTAGCCAGACAAGCAGGCAAGTAGCCGAGTGGAAGGGTAGGTAGCCAGGCAGTCAGGCGGCTGGGTGGAAGGGTAGGTAGCCAGCCAGGCAGGCAGGTGGCTGGGTGGAAGGGTAGGTAGCCAGGCAGGCAGTTGGCCAGATGGAAGGGTAGGTAGTCAGGCAGGCAGGTGGCTGGGTGGAAGGGTAGGTAGCCAAGCAGGCAGGTGGCCGGGTGGAAGGGTAGGTAGCCAAGCAGGCAGGTGGCCGGCTGGAAGGGTAGGTAGCCAGGCAGGCAAGCAGGTGGCCCGGTGGGGCCCCCCTCCTACAGAGAGAGGGCCCGCACTCCTAATTACAGCTACCACTGATGTATCAACTTACTTTTTCTGCGCTGGAACTGGAGCCGGGCCCTCCACTCTCTCTGCCCACGAGGCTTCTGCCCAACGGTGGTATGCGGGACAATTTGAATCAGTTAAGCCCCGCCTACGGGGGCGTGGCCTCACTGATTTAGTTAGCCGTCCCACCGGCAGAGCGAGAAGAAGGCCCGCTTTCTTCGGTCACATCGTACAGGAGGAGGAAGTAGAGCACGTTCTGTGCATGTCAATCAGCGCAACTGTAACCGGACCTGCAGCGCGGGCCTCCCCACCATTCTCAGCAGCGCTGCCCCGCCGGGCCCCAGCCGCACACAGTAGCGCCGCACATGTGCCACACGCACCATGGCCTGTTCCCTGTATCATTTCTGTGAAGCAAGGGGGCGGTACCCGCCAGCGGCGGCGGGCCCCCCCTTGCTTCATAGACCACCGGGCCCCGTAAGGGAGTACTCCCTGTAGCCCCCTAATGGTGGCCCTGCCCGTGGAGCTTGGGTATCGGAAACATGCACCATCCCTGCGGTTTTGAAGAGTGTGCGCCGAGCCTGAAAGCCACCCTCATCACCAGAGACATCCACCCAACTCACCCAGTGAGCTGTCACAGTAATGTAGGGGCCTTGACCGTGCTTACTAGTCCATGTATTGGTGGTCAGAATGACTTTGCTGGACACAGATGTAGCCAATGTGCTGGAGATTTTAGCTGATACGTGGCTGGCCAGGGCAGGGACGGCTTTTCGGGAAAAGAAATGCCTGCTCGGCATTTGGTATTGGGGGCAGGCAAGGGTCATGACGTGGCGGAACCCATCTGTGTCCACCAGGCGGAAAGGCAACATTTCCAAGGCCAAAAGCCTGTCAATGCCGACATTCAGGATTTTGGCTTTGGGATGGTTGGGGTTAAAGCATTTCTTCTGCTCCCACAACTGGTACACGGAAGGCTCGCTGATAGTCTGGCCACTGTATGGCGTGCAGGTGAAACTGGTGGAAGGAGAAGGGGTAGGCTGTGTCGCTGGTGGTACTTGGGCGATGGTGTGTGGCACTGGGGCTGATCCTTGCTCATGCCACTGAGGTACATGGGCGGCAGCGGAATGCTTGGTCTTGGAAGTGGCGGAGGAAGAGGAGGAGGCAGAGGATATGACAGTGGTTGGGAGCCCAGGACCTGTGTGGCTTTTTTTTCGCCAAGTGATTCCTCAATTTCAATTTATGCTTTCGTAGCATGTGACTCTTCATGTTCGTGATGGTTAACCACTTTAGATTCTTCCCTCTGCTGATGCGTTGACGGCAAATCCGGCATATGACGTTGCTGGGCGAATCTGAGGCTTGATCGAAAAAGGCCCAGGCTTCACAGGTCCTGGACCTTTTCGACGGAGATAAGCTAGTAGCGGTGTTTCCGTTGCCACCACTGACCATGGCTGGTGGATTAATGTCAGCGGACTTGTGCGACCGCCCTCTCCCTTTCTGAGGCTGCACCTGTACCGACACTACCCAATCATCTTCCTCCTTGTCCACTGATGAGGCGCTCGCAGGCAAATGCTGCTGAAAAGACCACTTTGGATCCTTAATGTCATCATCAACATCATCATCATCACATGTGACTTCCTCGTCCTGACAGTCTACATCCTGAATCTGCAGGCTAGAAGCCACAGGCACTGCAAGGTGTTGCCGACTGCTCGGGATTTGTGCCGACTGACCAGATTCTTTCTGCTCTGAGGGCATCAGCGATTGGGCATCAGAGCAGACAAAATCATCCTCTTTGGCCTCTTGATCCTTTGAAATGCCTTCTGACCCCAACCACATTGTGTCATCAAAGAGCTCTTCAGAACATGGAGTATCCACACGGTTGACATTTGGGATTCCTTTGCTTCAGGTTGGACGGATGCCGACGATGATGATGACGACATTCGTGGCTGTGATTGGAAGGACGAGGAGGTGAAACCGCTGGATGCAGGTTGTGTTAACCACTGAAGAACAGATTGGCGATGCTCTTCAGTGCTGATATTCACAGGTAACCGTCCCAGTGATGACAGGTCTGACGGTCCTGCAACTGACGATGTGTTTGCTTGCGTGTTGTCCGCAGAAATGAAAGAGGCGCCTTCTCTCGTACCTCTAGCTCCACGTCCTACCCCCCCTCTTTCCTTGCTTACCACCTGTAGATCGTTGCATGTTCAGAAAGATAAATATTAAAAAGGTCTAGAATATTTTTTCACAGTCTCTTATTGAAATACTGTACTGCAAAGACAGCAAATCACAGTTTTCCTTAAATCCCTCTAATTTCCAACTGCCAACTAGGATTAGAAACAGAATTGTTTCTATCGAATATCTGTGAAATGCGGTTTTATGGAAAAACCGTAACACCAAATAAACAGTGTTCTTCCTTCAGTCCCTGAGATTTACAACCACAAAATTAGACTAGCAATTTACTTTTTCCTACAGATTTTCTACTAACTGTGGTCTTTTCTGACAACTAAGTGACAACCAGTTGTAGAAATAGAATTTTTTTTATACTTAATATGGAATAAATGTGGTCTTTTCAAACAAGTGACAACCAGGAGTAAAAAAATCAAATTGTTCTACAAATCTAAGAACTGCGGTCTTTTTGGACAATTGACAATCACAGTTAGAAATTTTTGCTACAGAATATGGAATAAATGTGGTATCTTCCCACAACTGACAAACAGGAGTACAAATATAATAATTTTCTCCAAATTATCTAAGAACTACAGTGTTTTCAGACAATTGACAATCACGGATAGAAATTTTTTCTACAGGATATGGAGTAAATGTGGTACCTTCCCACAAATGACAAACAGGAGTACAAATAGATTAAACTCTATAGAACAGTGATTTCTTATGAGAGATGAACGTAGCTGTTTATGATGCAGAAGTTCACCCCAAGTTCACTGGCCCAGCCTCCCTCTCCCCCCCGGCTATGACATTGGTGGCAGGCAACGCATAAAAAAAAAGGGTGCTAATTCACCATGGTTTAAGACGAGAAATATGAGTAACATAAATGCTGATGTGCACCCCACAACACAGGGACACCCGTAACTCAGACTGTGGTAGCCGCTAGCAATGCAGAAATAAAATTGGGTGCTATTTCACCATTGTTTGAGACAAGAAATATGAGTAATATAAATGCTGACGTGCATCCCACAACACAGGGACAACCAGAACTCAGACTTTGGTAGCCTTTAGCAATGCAGAAATAAAATTGGGTGCTATTTCACCATTGTTTGAGATGAGAAATATGAGTAATATAAATGCTGGGGTGCACCGCACAACACAGGGACACCCGTAACTCAGACTTTGGTAGCCGCAAGCAATGCAGAAATAAAATTGGGTGCTATTTCACCGTTGTTTGAGACAAGAAATATGAGTAATATAAATGCTGACGTGCACCCTACAACAAAGGGACACCCTGAACTCAGACTGCGGTGGATGCTGGCTATGCAGAAATAAAATTTGGTGCTATTTCCCAGTGGCTTGAGAGGAGAAATATGTCTGATGCAGGATCTGTCCCCTCCTCCCGGACCAGGAGCGCCCTCCTCCAACCCCCCGCAGCTGTGCTGTTCAGCACTGGAGCTGTTTCCAAATCTTTAACTTATACTTCCTAGAATTCTGTAATCTTGCTGTACCCTTAAATAACTACTCTATCAAGGATCCTTTTCAGTTGTAGAAATGCTGACTAACAATCTCTACTATCTTTTAAAAATGCTGAGCAGAGAGACAGCTATCCGTTCTGTTGGCTGTATAGAAGCGAATGGCGCCAATCAGGAAGTGCAGTGACATAGATAAAACGAGGTCATGTGATTTCAGCAGCCAATGAGATCCCTACACACCCCACTGGTGACGTTCTTCACCGCCACCTGTGCTCTGCGCTGATTGGCTGGCTGCCAAAATTACAGGAAGCGCAGAAAATGGCACGATTGGAATCCGCGATTCTGCGATCATTGATCAGATTTTAAATAAAAATAATCTCTTCATCGCGGTAAAAAGATTTTAGTGAAAATCTGCCCGATTTCAACTTTTGACGATTTCATCACTCAACACTACTTCTGACAGATTAAAAGAAGGGGACTACCAAACATAGTGGCAACGTCATAGAGTGGTGGAGGGTGGAAACAGCATTAGGAAACCCCAAGGTGGTTGACTGAGAGAGTGGTCAGTTGGCAGCAGCATGAGTAAGCCACAGAGTGGCAAATGACGGATTGCGGTGGTGACAGCAGCATGATTAGGCCACAGATTGGCACAATTAGACAGTGTGGAGGTGGCGGCAGCAACAGCAGCAGCATCAGGCCAGAGAGTGGCACAATGTCATAATTTTGAGGTGGCGGCAGCTAGGTGACATAATGAGGAGGTGGCAGTAACAGCAACATCAAGCCAGAGAGTGACATGGTGACATAGCCTGGAGAGGACACCAGCGGCATGAGGAGACCTGAGTGGTGAGGTGGCAGAAGCATCAGAAGGATACATAATGGCTCAGTGAAGAGTGGGGTGGTGGGTGTCAATACCAGTCCCTGGTAAAGATGGTGGGTGGTTGAAGGAGCAGCTGGCAGCAGATGTGTGGCAGCATCAGCTGGTGGCAACATCAGCGGGTGGCAGCATCAGAATAGTAGCTGAGGTAGGTTGCCAGAAGAATCCAGGGTTCAGGTTCTGCTCCAGGTGCTGCTGCTGGTGGGTACCTAAATCACTAGGGGGAGAAGAAACAGGTCAGACCTGTTAGAGGATGGACGATGGCGCAGATAGGTAGCTGCCAACTGACTACATCGGATGTCTCTATAGTACTTGAGTTTGTCCACTCTATCGGCAGGTGAAAAAAAGGCCCCCATTTTAGACCAGTAGCGAGGGACAAGACGGTGGAGAGCCATTAATAATCCCTCTGCCGGATGGTGACTATTCGGCTGTAACTACCCAGATGAATCAGTATGCAGCAGGCCATCTGCACAAGTGACTCTGAGGGACTCACTGCCTCCATCTCCACTGTTTACTGCCATGGTGTGTTTGTGTCATCTGCCTCGTCTTCCTCATCTCCCTCTACCTCCTCCGGCTGCTCCTGCTCCTTCTCTCCTGTCACCTGAGTAGAAAAACAACTAATTTCACCAGACATCAACAACTCCAGACTCAGGTTGCTGCAGGTGGAGCTGGTACTGCTTTTACAACCCCAACTTCCCACCGCAGCCATGGCAGTGGTACGTGAGCGCTGAGGAATAGACCTGTGTGAGGTGGACGATGGCGCAAATAGATCTCTCTATATTATTACCAATTGCTGCACACTCTCACTGACTCCACAAGTCCGCTACCTTGGGATAACCTTTGACTCCAATCTGGCCTTTCAAACCACACATCCACATCCTTACCCTTGCCTCCACCTGAAAAATATGTCCTGAATCTGCTCATTCTTTCACTTTGAGAGCACAAAAATGCTTGTCCGTGCCCTCGTCATCTCATGCCTAGACTATTGCAACATCCTTCTCTGTGGCCTCCCATATAGCACCCTCGCTCCCCTTCAATCCATCCGTAACTCTGCTGCCTGCCTGATTCACCTCTATTCTTGTTACTCCTCTGCCTCTCCCCTTTGCCAATCCCTTCATTGGCTGCCCATTTCCCCCACCGGACTCATGTGGCTATGAGATGTAGTCGCCACCTCTCCAGTCCCCTGAACAGACAGATTTTGTAGCATATGTTCCAGGACATGAAGCAGTGAAAGGACGTTGTTCATCTCGTAGTCCTGGAGACAGACAAAATACATGGTCTCCTGAAAAAGCCTGAAGAAACGGCACGTGTCATACATGAGGTGCCACTGTCTGACATCAAAATTACACAGTGGTGTATCCCGGTCCACTTGGATCATCAAGAAATCATTATTGGCTCTGTTCATCGATTTCTCCCTGTTTAGCCCTGTTCATCGATTTCTCACTGTTTAGCCCTGTTCATCGATTTTTTTCCTGTTTTGCTCTGTTCATTGATTTCTCCCTGTTTTGCCCTGTTCATCGATTTCTTCCTGTTTTGCTCTCTTCATAGATTTCTCTCTGTTTTTCTCTGTTCAGCTCAAGGAGAGTGTGCTTGGTGGTGTAGGAATGGCTAAAGTGCATGCAAAGTTTCCTGTCCAGTTCTCTGAACGGTGCAGAGTCCACCACTTGAAAAGGGAGGGACTGCGGTACCACCAACTTGGACAGGAGCATGGTCAGCTTCTGCACTTTGGAATGGCTAGACACATACTGCTGTCTCTTTGCAATCGTCTCGGTGAATGACTGCTGGCACCATGAGTGTCTAGGAGCAGGAGCATCTGGACCGGTAGATGATTTGTCTTCGGCAGAGGTGGTGGAACCTTGACTTCCTGAAATGGGAGGCGTGCCACTGGATGCTTCTGCTGCGGCAGGATGGACCGCCACATCTGAGACACGTTTCTCCCAGGCCACTGTATGGTGACGCTGCATATGTTGATGCAGGGCCATGGTGTCAATGTTAGGTCTCTGGTGACGATTTACTTTGTGCCCACAGATTCTACCTAAAGCCATGTTTGCCTCCTCTGGGGTCTTGTAAAAAAAACTGCCACACCGCCGAGTAGGTGATTTTACCACCAATGCTCCGCACTGACTGACTGTTACTGCCGCTGCCTTGGTGAGTCCCTGCACTGATACTTTCTGGTATCTACAAAGTGGGTGGTCTAAACCATGGCCATTTGGCTCCCAACCTCTCACTGCTGCCACCCTGCTGACTTCCGGCCACACTACCGACTTGTCAGCTGTACCACTGCCTGATGTGCAAGCTGCCGCTCTCTTCTCCCGATGATGATGATGCCCTTGCTTCCAGGGCCAGGAAGATGGGTAGTCAAAGGCAGGTGACCTCCTAGGGCGCCACTTCATCCCAGGCAGAAAAGGGGGTGCAAGGAGGCATGGAGTGGGCTGAATTTTCCATTTGGGGGCACTATATGCCTTGTTTAACTAGGGTACCAGAATACCTTTTCCCAGCCTTGCTTGCTTCACCCCGCTTCCAAGTGCGATTGGCTCCATCGATTAGTGTTTGCCTGTCGCTGCTGTCTTCCTCAACGGTCTCACTATACAGAGCCTGACCGCTTGCAACATAACCCCCTATGCCACTCTCCTCATCACTACTTGCCCGCTTCTGCAAGAAGCAGCGGATGTCTCCCCTACCTCTTTGCTGCCCACTGTTCTCAAATAGTTCATCCTCACTGTATAGTGGTGCAGAGCCCACAGCACATAGTAGTTCTCTGGCTGTAGGAACCGAACGGGACAAAAGCGGGTTGAGAACAGGTGAGGGGCCATAACCTGCTCCTGGGCAATGCCAACTAAAGGTTGTGTCTTACAGATCTTGGAGAAAGTGGATGACCTAGTCAACCATTCGAGAACCGTTGGCTTGGTGGTCTACACACGGCCACTAGATGACACCGGATGCTCTGGCGTCGCAGGGTGACCCCTGCTGTGACGTCCCCTTGCTGTGCTGCGACCTGTGCCTGCTCCAGGAACCTACTATTGTGTTCTTTGTTACCCCATGTGATCAGGCACACTCACAACCCTCACAGTTTTAAGTGTGCTCTGAAATCTTCTTAGACAAGCTGACCAAGGTCCCTAATTGTTAACCCCCCAATTTCTGTCACACATTCATCACTTCCTGCACTTTGGCACCCAGAGGCCCTTATCTGTATATAGATGTATGGTTGGGATGGCAGGTTCATCCACTTTTTTTATGTATACTACCCGTTATTTATGTAACGTGGCTGGACCTTTGTAAACCAAACACTTCTCATCCTTTGTTTCACCCATACACCTGAGCAGGACCCTCACACCGCGTGTCTCAGTTGTAGGTAACTTTTCTATAATGTAATGTCCGGTTTGTCTGTGCTTATCCCCTCTATATTGTAAAGTGCTGCGGAATATGTTGACGCTATATAAATAAAGATTATTATTATTATATTAGGATCTTGGCCCTCAGCTCGGTTCTTTCCAGCTGGCGCTGACAATACCTTGTCAGGCTCTGTTCCCATTTCAGTTATTTGGTCAGTTTTGCCCCCGTAACTGCCCAGAGAAGTGAAGCGGCGGATGTCATCTGCAGGTCATACTAAAACACAGCATTGTATGCAGACCCAACCACGCTCCCTAGGCATATTTGAGCATGGCACAATGTTCTACAACACCCTACAGGCTCTCCTCAGCCAGGAAATAGCTGTTTTTTAATGCGATTCACCGCAAATAAATTCAGGTCGAAAAGAATTTTTGCGGAAAGTTTGGCGAACCTGGAGAATCAAATTTTTGAGAACTTCGCCCATCTCTAGTCCAGATTAAGTCCAAAATCATTGGTGTTGAGCTGCAGGTAGTCATGGTCCATTGTCTTAAGGCGATCGGTGAGGTGGCAAAAAATGAGTGAAAAATGTCACACAGTAGGCTTTTGCCGCACTGCCTGCTGCTGCTGCTGCGGCTACTTGCCATTCTACTGCTGGCATGTTACTGATGTTGTTCCACCATGACATTAGAATGTGAAGACGCAACAGATATCTCGAGTTGGTCAATGAGCCCTGTCTCAAATTCCTGCATTCTACTGTCAATTTGTGTGGTTGGAAGGAAATTACTTACTTTTAATTTGTAACCTGGAACAAGGAGGGTAGCCACCCAGTAATCGCTGTTGATTTTGATTGCCTTGATGCGTGCATCATGTTGCAGGTAATGTAGCATCTAAGTACTCATATGTGAGATGCTGCCAGGATCTCCCAAGCCTCTGGGGTTGAGGGGCACTAACCAGATCTTCCTCCTCTTTTCCCTCCTCCTGTAATCTGTGCCAACCTCTTACCACTGTAGAGGATTGAGGAGTGATACTATCGTCAAAAGTTGAAATCGGCACGATTTTTACGTTTATCGGAATTTGCCGTGAAAATCTTAAAGATAATCGTTATCACATTTACTATCACGCCTTTTTCGGCATTACCTGTAATTTTGGCGGCCAGCCAATCAGCTCAGAGCATAGAAAGGGGTGAGGGGGGTATACAATGTCAGCTGTGGGCAGTGTATGGATCTCATTGGCTGCAAAAATCACACGACCTCGTTTTATATATACGACTGCATTTCCTGATCAGTCTCATTCCTAAACTATTTCACTACAGAACAACCCGTTTCGCTGCCTGTCCCAATAGCTGTTGTCACAGCTCAGAGACCGTCTTTTTTTTATACAGAAAACCATCCTTGTAGCTGTGAAGCTTAGGATATAGCTACATTAGAGCAGGAGCGGGGGGTCGGAAAGGAGGGGGTATGATGTGCAGCCCAGCCTGTCCTGTCCTGAACTTGAATTGAAATAGCAAGTTTTTTTTAACACTGTTTGGCCAGCAGACCTCCCAACTCAGGTGAAAGTGTCCTTTTTCTTTTTGCAGTTCTATTGGTGTCTGTGTGTCCCAGTTTTGTATGCAAATTGGGTTACAGATATTTTGTAGTAACTGGTGCCTGTTGTCAATGGTGCCAAAACCGCCATATCTAATCCATATAACTTTGAAATAGTTCTATTGCAGTCTGTTTGTCTCAGTTTGGCGCAAATAGCGCACTTGTCCGCAAATTTGGTTACAGATATTTTATAGTAACTAGGGCCTGTTGTCAGTGGTGCCAAAATAGCCATATATAATCCATATAACTTTTAAATAGTTCTATTTCTGTCCGTGCGTCTCAGTTTGGCGCAAATAGCGCACTTGCATGCAAATTTGGTTACAGATATTTTATAGTAACTAGCACCTGTTGTCAGTGGTGCCAAAACCGCCATATCTAATCCATATAACTTTGAAATAGTTCTATTGCAGTCTGTTTGTCTCAGTTTGGCGCAAATAGCGCACTTGTCCGCAAATTTGGTTACAGATATTTTATAGTAACTAGGGCCTGTTGTCAGTGGTGCCAAAATAGCCATATATAATCCATATAACTTTTAAATAGTTCTATTTCTGTCCGTGCGTCTCAGTTTGGCGCAAATAGCGCACTTGCATGCAAATTTGGTTACAGATATTTTATAGTAACTAGCACCTGTTGTCAGTGGTGCCAAAACCGCCATATCTAATCCATAACACTTTTAAATAGTTCTATTGCAGTCCGTGCGTCTCAGTTTGGTGCAAATAGCGCACTTGTACTTAAATTTGGTCACAGATATTTTATAGTAACTGGTGCCTGTTTTCAGCATTTTAAAACCGCCATATCTCATCCGTATAAATTTTCAATAGTTGTATATTGCACTCCGTGCGTCTCAGTTTTCAACAAACTATCGTACAAGTGCGCTATTTGCGCAAAAATAACAATTGATAGTCCTACTGGGCAGTTGTTAATCTCAGGGACTGAAAGAAGAACACTGTTGATTTTCTGTTACGGTTCTTCCACCAGACCGCATTTCACAGATATTTGATAGAAACAATTCTGTTTCTAATCCTAGTTGGCCGTTGAAAATTAGAGGGATTTATGAATACCTGTGATTTTGCCGTCTTTGCAGTACAGTTTCTCAATAAGAGACTGTGAAAACCTCTTCTATACCTTTTAAATTTTTATCTTTCTGAACATGGAGCGAACTACAGGTGGTAAGCGAGCAAAGAATAGTGTAGGACATGGAGCTAAAGGTACGAGAGAAGGTGCTACTTCCACTGCTGTGAACAACACGGAAGTCAGCACATCGTCAGTTGCAGGACCGTCAGGCCTGTCATCGCTGGGTCGGTTCCCTGTGAATCTCAGTAATGAAGAGCGTTGCCAATCTGTTCTTCAGTGGTTAACACAACCTGCATCCTTCTGTTTTACCTCCTCGTCCTCCCAGTCACGGCCACGAATGTCTTCATCATCATCGTCAGCATGAGTCCAACCTGAAGCAAAGGCAGGCCAAATGTCAACTTGTGTTTCTGAAGACCTCTTTGATGACACAATGCGGTGGGGGTCAGAAGGCATTTCAAGAGATCAAGAGGCCAAAGAGGATGATTTGGTCTTCTCTGACGCCCAATCGCTGATGCCATCAGAGGAGGAGAAGATGGCTGGTCAGTCGGCACAAATCCCGAGAGGTCGGCAACGAGTTGCAGTGCCTATTGCTTGTAGCCCGCAGCTCCAGAATGTAGAATGTCAGGACGAGGAAGTCACCTGTGATGATGATGATGACATTGTGGATCCAACATGGTATTTTCAGCAGAATTTGCTTGCGAGCGCTTCATCACTGGACGAGGAGGAAGACGATGGGGTAGTGTCAGTACGGATCCGGCCTCAAAAAGGGAGAGGGCAGCCGCACAAGTCCGCCGAGATTATTCCACCAGCCATGATCAGTGGTGCAGCCGAAACACCGCTACTCGCTTATCCCCG
The DNA here is from genome assembly GCA_025379985.1 of Phyllomedusa bahiana. NCBI lineage: Eukaryota > Metazoa > Chordata > Amphibia > Anura > Hylidae > Phyllomedusa > Phyllomedusa bahiana. The sequence continues at coordinate 57,618 of JAODAL010010345.1, read as the reverse complement.
TCGAAAAGGTCCAGGACCTCCGAAGCCTGGGCCTTTTTCGATCAAGCCTCAGATTCCCCCAGCGATGTCATATGCCGCATTTTCCGTAAACGCATCAGTAGAGGGAAGCATCTAAGGTGTTAAACCACCACCAACATGACTAGTCACATGCAGCGAATGCATGAGTTGAAATGGACGTAACACTTGGCGAAAAAAAGGCCACACCGGTCCTGGGCTTCCAACCACTGACACCCTCTGTCTCCGCTTCCTCCTCCTCCACCACTACCAAGACCAAGCATTATTCTGCTGCCCATGTCCCTCAGCAGCATGAGCAAGGATCAGCCTCTGCTTCAGTCTCCACAATCGCCCGAGTTCCAATAGCACCACCAGAGACACAGCCTACCTCTTCTCCTTCCACCAGTTTCACCTTCATGCCGTACAGCATCCAGTCTAGCAGCCAGCCTTCCATTTACCAGGTGTGGAAGCAGAATAAACACTACAACCCAAACCACCCCAAAGCTAAAAGCCTGAATGTTGGCATTGCCAGGCTTTCCGTCTGGTGGACACAGATGGGTTCCACCACGTCATGGCCCTTGCCTACCCCCAATACTAGATGCCGAGCAGGCATTTCTTTTCCCGAGAAGCTGTCCCTGCCCTGGCCAGCCACGTGTCATCTAAAATCTTCAGCGTGTTGTCTGCATCTGTGTACATTAAAGTCCATCTGACCACCAATACATGGACTAGTAAGCACGGTCAAGGCCTCTATATCTCTGTGACACCTCACTGGGTGAGCTGGGTGGATGTCTCTGGTGGTGACGATGGCTCTCAGGTGCAGCGCACACTCTTCAAAACCGCAGGGATGGTGCAGGGTTCTTTCCCCCAAGGTCCACTGGTAGCATCACGTGCCCAGAGAAACCAGGACGTGTTGAAATCAATATGTCTTGGAGACCGTCAACACACAGGTCAAGAGCTGTGGACGGCTCTGCACAACGAGACCGAGCGGTGGCTGGGTGACAAGAACCTTGTGCCAGGCAAGGTGGTGTGCGATAACGGGCGAAATCTCCTGGCCACCCTTAAGATCGGTAGGCTGGAGCACATCCCCTGCCTGGCACACGTCATGAACCTCGTCATCCAGAAATTTCGACTGCCTGCTGAGGAAGGCTCGAGGTCTGAGCTCACACTTCCGCCGTTCGCACCCTGCTTCGTTCTGGCTGGCTGCATTACAGCGTCAGCTTGGCCTCCCCGTCAACTGTCTCATTGTTGATGTGGCAACACGCTGGAATTCCACCCTCCACATGCTCCAGCGATTGTGGCAGCAGCGCAATGCCATTACGCAGTACGAAGTGGCACATGGCCTGACAAGCAGTGGTGCGGACCTTGGGGTGTTGAGCCACCGAGAGTGAAGGCAGGTGAAAGAGCTCTGCACCATCCTTGCGAGTTTTGAAGAAGCCACCAAAATAGTCAGTGCGGACAATACCCTTGTCAGCATGAGCATTGTGGTGATCTTAGTTCTGGAACAAGTGTTGGACACTGTGAAACAGCAGGTCCCACCAGCGATAGAGGAGGAGGCGGACACAGATGCGGACACAGAGCCTTACTCTCCGTCGGATCCAGAAGGCTTGACAGTTTCACAAGTTTATCGGTCTTCGTTAGGCAGTGGTCCGGGGTCCAGGGCTGGAGCAAGGCGGCGCCTCAGCTCTCAGGGTACATCATCTGAGGCAAGTCAGGGCTGTGTTGAAGCTGAGGAGGAGGAAGCGGAGGAGGAGGATGAGGTATGGCTGGACACCGACGTTACCGATGTCCCTGCCTTGGAAAGAGGTTGGCACGGATTTGAGGTGGAGGAGGAAGATGAGGAAGATCAGTTTACTAGGGCCCCTTGACCCCGAGGCTTGGGAAATCAAGGCTCCATCTCTCACATGAGTGCTTGGATACTCCATATCCTCCTACATGATCCCTGGATTAAGGCCATCAAAATGTACAACAGTTACTGGACGGCCACCCTCCTCGATCCCCATTACAAAGTGAAACTCAGCACTTTCCTTTCACCCACCCAAATTGAGAGTAAAATGCAGGAATTGAAGACTGTGCTCATTGATCAACTGGAGACATCTATTGTGTCTGCTTCACGTTCTTCTATTGTCACGGTGGAACAACATCAGCAACGTGACAGCAGTAGAATGCCAAATAACCGTAGCAGCAGCAGACATTGGGGCAGAAGCCTAATGGGTGACCTCTGGCAATCCTTATTTACCACCTCACCAACGCATGTAATACAGGGCACACATATGACACACAGAGACCGGCTTAAGATCATGGTGCATGACTATCTGTGTCTCAGTACCGATGTTTTTGGATATGTTCCGGACCCAATTGACTTCTGGGTATCAAAAATGGATGAATGGCCCAAGCTCGCTCTACACGCCATAGAGGTGTTGTCCTGTCCAGGAGCCAGCGTCTTATCTGAGTGGACCTTCAGCACAGCTGGAGGAGTCATTACAGACAAACGCATCCAGCTTTCCACTGATAATGTGGATTGTTTGAGTTTCATCAAAATTAATCAGGCGCGGATCTCTGATGATGTTGTAGCTCCAATTGCCGAGGTCATCGATTAGTTGCCGGTCTACTTCACATTCCTCTTCAAAAAGAAATGGTCCTCTTGAAAAAATGTTTTTAAAATTATAATTTTTTACTGCAATTTTTATTCTGAGTGCGCAAAAGGTCATATTGCTGGTTTTGTGGTTAGGAGACTGTGAAAAACACCAATTGTAGACTTTTTCATGAAAAAATTTATTCCATTTACTCACTTCTTCATGAAAATTTTAAGCACTGTAAATGATTTTGGGGTCATGGTGCTTTGAGGTACAGCTATAATCAAGGTCCTTTGGAACAGAAATGTGGGTTCTAAGTGGCATTTCTTCCTCACAATTTTTAACAGTGGCTGAGAAGTCATTTGTTATAATTTTTTTGGCTCATATTGCTGTGAAATACAGCTATACTACAGGTCCTATTATAAAAAATGTGGTTTCTAGCAGACGTTTGTTCTTCACAATTATCAACATTGGCCGAACGGTCATGTTTTGAATTTTTGGAGGCATGGTGCTGTGAAATACAGCTATACTACAGGTCCTATTGTAAAAAATGTGGTTTCTAACAGACATTTGTTCTTCACAATTGTCAACAGTGGCCGAAGGGTCATGTTTTGAATTTTTGGGGGCATGGTGCTGTGAAATACACGAATAGGTAGGACACTGTTAATGGACATATATTGGTAAATGACTTGTTTTTGCAAGATCTTTAACATAGCTGCAATCCCTGTAGTGAGACAACCCATTCAATACAATTAAAAAAAAGAGGAACAAAGACGTGGTGGGATTCCATCCTATTTTAAAAATGTGTTTTCTAGAATTAAACCACTAAAAAGCTTGCATGTACAAAATAGGTGATACAAATATTCCTCTGATTTGTATAAGGGAGGTACAGTAACCACTGATAAAAGACTTGAACAGATGTAGGTTATTAAGAGAACATGGAGTATGGAGCACATTCATCACCCTAAGAACAGAAACAATTTCCTCCAGCACGTTGAGTAAAATGAGAAAAAGAAAGCCAAGAAAAAGGGCACCTGGGTGGAACAGGAGCATCATGCACCAGCGTTTCCAAGTGAAGCTCAATTGGTCTGCACTCATACAGAGGGCCAAGCGCTCTCATAGAGGCAGAAATTTCTCAAGTGCTACCCAGGTCTTGACTGACTTCTGAGGAAGGATTGAGGTCTTAACTCACACTTCCACTTCCGCACTCTGCTTCAGCACGACTGTTTTCATTGTAGCGTCATAAGGGCATCTTTGCCGTGTTAATAGATGACTGACGCCAGTCCTGGCTCTCACAGCACCCAATGTAAGTCCGTCCCTGCTAACTGAACCTGCGTGTTAATAGATGACGGACACCAGTCCGGGCTCTCACCGCACCCACTGTAAGTCCAGCCCTGCCAGATGAACCTCTGTGATTCACGTTTACAGCCTCACCCGCCTAAATAAGTAATTTCCTTCAACCCACTTGTCAGTAAAATGCAGGATTTTCAGACAGGCCTCGTTGACCTACTGGGGACATCTGTTTTGTTTGCTTCCCATTCTAATGTCATGGTGGAACAATGTCACCAGTAGAATGGGAAGTAGCTCTAGCAGCAGCAGTATTGGAAAACTATATTTTTTTTTATATAGTTTATTTCTTATTCCGAAATTTTATGCTGATGGTCCATACGGGCACCTGTGCGGGTTTTTGGGTCATGCTGCGGTACAGGATATGGATAGTTAATGTCCATTTCACTAAAATACTGCTTCAAATACTACTTTCTTCCAGCACTTTGTGATCTGTGGGTCATGCAGGTTTAGGGGTCATGCTGTGGTATAGGAAAGGTATAGTCAATGTCCAGTTCAACTTAAATGGTGGGTCAAAGACTACTTTCTTCCGGCACTTTTTAATCTGTAGGTCATGCAGTTTTTGGGGTCATGCTGCGGTCCAGGACAGGGATAGTCAATGTCCAGTTCAACTAAATTGGTGGTTCAAAGACTACTTTCTTCCGGCACATTTTAATCTGTGTGTCATGCAGGTTTGGGCGTCATGCTGTGGTACAGGACAGGGATAGTCAATGTCCAGTTCAACTAAAATACTGCTTCAAATAATACTACCTTCCAGCACTTGGTAATCTGTGGGTCATTCGGGTTTTGGGCCCAGGCTGCAGTCCAGGACACGGTTAGTCAATGTGTAGTTCAACTAAAATGGTGGTTTAAAGACTTTCTTCAGGCACTTTTTATTCTGAGGTTCTATCAAGGGCATCTTTGCTGGTTTTGGGGCATGCAGCTGTAAAAGAAACCAATAGTAAAAGTCTTATTGACAAAAAGCTTATTTACCAAGCTACAAGGCCATCAAAATAAACAGCTGTTACTGGGTGTCCACCCTCCTTGATCCAAGTTCCAAATCAAAAGTCAGCAATTTCCTTCAACCCACTTGACAGTAGAATGCAGGAATTTGACACAGGCCTCACTGACCAACTGGGGACATCTGTTGCGTCTGCTTCACATTCTAATGTCACGGTGGAACAACGTCAGCAACGTGCCAGCAGTAGAATGGGAAGTAGCCGTAGCAGCAGAATTGGAAAAATAGTTTTTTAAAATGGTAAATTTCTTATTGGGAATTTTTATTCTGAGGGTCCATAAGGGAATTTTTTGGTGGTTTTGGGGTCAAGCTACTTTAAAATGGATGCCAGGGGTGCCAATAGGGCAGTATTCCTGTCAGGGACCGGAATCAAAAAGGGGCCCGGTGACATGTTAAAAATAGGAAGTAGTAATGGGTGGGCGCCCCATCTGATTTAGCTGCATGTGGCCATGAAACGGTTAATAGATGACTGACGGCAGCCCTGGCTCTCGCTGCACCCGCTGTAACTAAGGCCCTGCCAGCTGAATCTCCGCGGTCCCCATTGGGACATTCTTACTGCCATCACATATGTGACGAGATGTTGGTCCCTGATGAAAAAAGTGATAGGGGTCTCCTGCCAGTTCCCATTTGCAATTTCCAATACTGGTGTATTGTTTTGTGTGAAAGGTGCCCCGTAGCTGCTGGTAGCACTGTACCTGCTGTGGCTACGCCGTCCTCATGTTTTCAGTTAGCCATTGAACATAATGAATTATTTTAGCCTATGAATTTTTTTCTAAAACAGTAGCACACTATCAACTAAAGAAACAATCAAAGGAACATAGGAAATTTTTTTCTGCTACCTAGGATACATGAAAAAATTTTGGAGCTTCTTAGTTCACAATTTTCTTAAAAATTTCTTAAAGGGGTTTTGCCACGATGTAATGTTGATGTGGGATCCTCCAAAATGGGTTTTTAATCACTTTTCTAAATATATGTGATTACAAAAATTGCAGTCAGAGAGCTACAGCCTTCCTTACATGCCCTTGGTTACTTCAAAGAGTCTATTAGGCCTGACAAGAGCTGGACGGGCTTGCGCAGAGAGAGCTTCTTACCTGATGAGACTGAGCTGCAGAAGTTTTTAAGGCACCGGGTAGCAATATGTTTTCTTTTGTATACAGAAAAAACTAGTTGTAGTGTGATTAGATACCTGCTTTATCTGATGACAGAGAACATGAAGAAACTTTCAAGCTGCTGTGTAGAATAGGTCTTCTCTTTTGTATATAGAATCCACAAGTTATAGTTTTTTTATTTCAGTGTACATGTCACAAGATCCCTTATGCAGCTCTGTGCTCTCCGCTGTGTGTGTCTCTCTCTCTTTCACTTTCATAGATTTGTTTACATTACATTAGCATCTTAGCAGATAAGGCTCCTGACAGTGCTGTCTGAGGCTGTCTTGCTGACATGCTAATCCACTGTTGTACTGTTTATTATTTCACTTAAGTTTTGAGACACTCCCTTGGATTCCTCACTCCTCACTCCACTCCTCACTCCCCCTCCCTCTCTCCCCTGCAGCTTCATGACTCAGCGTGATTTGTAGACATTCTGCCTGGGCTGATAAGGAGAGGTAAGAATCTATCTCTCGGCAAATCCCCTTTAATCCCACCTCCGAAACTTCAACGGGACCACACTATTCTGTTACCTCTCTTTTGGGGTCTGTTCAGACCTACATACTTCAGGGAGTGAAGGCACTAGCTTCCAAGTACACTGCATTGATTTAAAAGCCTGTGAAGGTGGGTGGAGTGCAAAAAAACAAAATGGAGGCAGCCACTCCTCCTTACATAAGCTAGAAACAATATATGGTTTTGCACATCAAAAAACCTTTTTGAAAAAAACGAGCATAGGTGCACACTGGTGTGGCAGCAACATACATACACATTCCAAAAACAGTAGCACACTATCAACTAAAGAAACAATGAAAGGGGACATAGGAATTTTTGAAAAAGCATTTCTGCTATCTAGGATACATGAAAATTTTTTTGAGGTTCTTAGTTCACATTTTTGATCAAAATTGCTTAATCCCACCTCCGAAACTTCAACGGGACCACAATGCAGGTGAATCCTACACTATTTTGTTACCTCTATTGTCCCCTTTGATTGTGTGCTACTGTCTTTGGAATGTGTATGTATGTTGCTGCCACACCAGTGTGTACCTATGCTCGTTTTATTCAAAAAGGTTTTTTGATGTGCAAAACCATATATTGTTTCTAGCTTATGAATTTTTTTCTGTGACTTTTATTGTTTTAATTGCCCCTTGGGCCAAAAAATGTAGAACAAATCCATTTCACGTTGGGGATTTAATTCCAGTTTTCCCCTCCCCTGTTTGGGGCCCAAAAAGGAATAATGTTTTTTTCCCCCTTCCAATAGCCCTTTAAAGGGTTCATAGGCGATAATCGAAAACGTTTTTCCCCGGCAGAAAAAATTGCCGTTATAAAACTATCGACCCGAAAAACCCGATTGTTGACACAATCGCTAATCATTTGTGAAGAAAATCGGCCCCGGGGGTTTATCCCCCCCGGGCCCCCCTCTCCTCCCCCAAATTCCTTTCACCCTGCCCATTACCGGGCCCCTGGCTACCCATTTACCTACTCTGTGACCTTTTCTGCACCCCCCCTCTCCTCAAACCACCTCCAATAAAGACCGATAAAAAAATTTGGAAAACAGTCGGGCCCTTTTAAAACCCCTCGGGCGAGTAAGGTCTGGTCCGTCCCCTCTTCCCCCCCAAAACTGTTGAGACCTGTTTCCGCAGGTGCCAAAACGCTTGTTCCAGTAAAAAAAAAGACCAAAAATGGTAAATGCGACAAAGCATCGCCTGGCGACCATTTTTTGGTGGCTTCCCTTTAAACCCCTTAAGGCCCCACCCCTTTTTTGGGCCCTTCCTGACCCACCCCTATTTTTGAAATCTGACAAGTGCCCTTTTAAATGGGGAAAATTACTTTTTTGTTTTTTTTAAAAACCTCCCCCATTTTGTTTTCAGAGATTGTTTTCTCGGGACAAAATTGGGGCTTTAAGTTATTAAAAAAAAAAAAAATTTTTTATCCTTACAACCCTTTGTTTTTTTTTGTAAAAAATTTCAAAATTTCATGAAAATTTTGGGGAAAAAATTTGCGTTTTTTTTTGAAATTTTCAAAATTTTTCGGGTGAAAAGCCCAGTTTAATTTTATTCCCCACAAAATTTTTTTAAAACAGCATTCCCATTTGTCCACTATGGGTTGGGCACCATTTTTTTAAATTCTTTTTTTTTTTTTCGACTTTAGAGGGCTAGAAATTTATTTGTAATTTTAAATTTCAGAAAATTTGAATAAAACTTTTTTTAAAAGGGACCCTCCGGTTCTGCGGTTTTTGTTGGGGGCCCCCAAATTTTTAGTTACCCCCTTTAATAATGTTTTCAAAAAAAACCCTTCCCCCTTAAGTATTTACAACAAAATTGGGAAATGTTTGAAAAAACTCTTTAGAAAATTTCACAGAAATTAAAGAAAAAGGGGGTAAAATTTCAATAATTTAAATTTTTTTTTTTTGCAGATTTTCATTATTTTTTCCTTTATTCACGGGAAAAACAAAAAATTTGGCCCGGAAAATGCAACTTAAAAAAATAAATTCCCCCCGGGGTCTGCCGTTTTTGAGAAAAATCCCATAAGGGGGCCCTATGCATTTTTTTGGCTCCCCCCATAACCCCCCAAAATTTGGGGGGAGCCCCCTACTATCCCTTGGGGTCTCTTTTTCCCCAATTCTTTTTTATTTAGGTCCATTTGGGTTTTGGGGACACCCAAAAGGTGCAAAAACTTAAAAAAACCCTTTTTGGGAAAAACTAAAAACCCCTTTAAGGAATATTTCCGGGGGTCCCTTTTGATTTAAAAAGGACCCCACGGGTTGATTCACAAATTTTTTTAGATAAGGCGTGAAAAGTAAAAAAAAATTTTTTTCCAATAATCGAATTTTGGGTTTTAAAATGGTTTCACAAATAAAAGGAATCCGGGAAAAAAAAACCGTAAAACTTTTTTAAAAGCAATTTCTTCCAATTTTTGGAAATCCCCCTAATTTTGGGTGTAAACTGCTGTTGGGCAAAGGGGCGGGGCGTAAAAGGGGGAAAAAGGGGGTCCCCTTTATTTGGCTTTTGGAACGCAGTTTTTGGGGGCCATGTCGCTTTTGCAAAGCCCCCAAATTAGCAGAACGGAAAAAATTTTTCCAGAAGTCGCCCATTTTGGTTTAAAACCCCCAAACGGGGTTCATCTGGGGGTGTACAGTGGCATTTTGGGATGAAAAGGGGGTTTTTCCAAAATTTTTTTTTACCCTTTTGGGAAAATGAAAATTGGGGGGAAAAACGCATTTCGGGTTTTTGGTTTTTTGATTTTCAATTTTACACATTCGCCGGCGGGTGAAAATTGTTGTGTTAACTTTTATTTGGGGGTAATTTTAAACTTTTTTATAGATTTTATTTATTTTTTTTCTGTTTTTTTATTTTTAACACAGTAGAAATACGTCAAAAAAAATTTGGGTTTTTTTATGTTTTTCCCCTATTCGGGGCCCACCCCAAAAATTTTTTTATTTTGCTGGGGTCAGAATGGGGGTAGGGGCTTGTTTTTTGCGGGGATAGTGAAGTTTTTATTGGTTCCTTAGGGTGGGGCATAAAATCTTTTGTTCACTTTTTTTTAAGGGTTTTTGTGAGATGTTTTTGAACAAAATACAGAAATTTTGGGAAATTTTTTTTTTAAAATTTTTTTTTTATAGGGGTTCACTGTACGGTATAATGACATGGTAGCTTTACTCAGCAGGTAAATTTACGTTTTAAACACCGTTCCCCAAATTTGGGGTTATTTTTTTTTTTTTTACTGCTTTTTTAAAATTTAAAAAACATTTTTAATTTAAACCGGAAAATATTTTTTTTTGCATCGCCTAGTCGGGAGAGCCAAAAAACTTTTAAATTTTTCTGTGCTTGGATTGTTTTGGGACTTGGTTTTTTGGGGAGATGTTTTTACATTTTTTTAGTATCATTTTTGGGGGAAAAGGGCTTTTTGACCCGTTTTTAAAATTTCCTTTTTTTTGGTTGGGCCGGGGTGAAAAAAAAACTGCAATCCTGGGTAGTTTTTTTTTTTTTTTAAATTTTTTTTTAACAGGGCTCACTGGCTTTTCCGGGGTTTTTTTAAAGCTTTACTTTTTGGGGCGCTACATTAGGCGATCCCCTTTTTTAAATATTTTTTTTTATGTTAAAGGGCTTTTTTAAAAAAAAAAAAAAAAGGGGTTTTTGGGTTTTGTTAAAACAATATTTATAAACGCTATCTTCTGAGAGCATACATTTTTTTTTTCTTTTAAACAGACTGTAAAAGGGATTTTTTTTTTGGGGGAGGGAACTAAACTTTTAAATTTGGGGGTAAAACTTGGGTTTTCAAAGGAGTTTTTATGGGTTTTTTTTCCTTTTTGTGTGCGGGGGAAAGAAAAAAAATTTAATTTTTAACCTTGATTTTTTTTTTTTTTTTACGGCGTTAAAAAATTAGGTTTTTTTTTTAACTGACGGGATTTTTAGGGCAGGGTAACGCACGCGGCGATCCCAAATAGGGTACTTTTTTATTTTTGATCTTTTTTGGGGCAATTTTGGCGTTTTTTAAAGGGGAAAAGGGGCTTTGTACAAATTTTTTTTTAAATTTTTCGGTTTTTGTGTTTTATTTTGTTTTTCCTTTTTTTTTTTTTTTAACTTTTTAAATTTTTTATTTATTTTTCCCCATAGGGGTTTTAAATTGAGAAAACTTTTAACTTTAGTTGCTATGACGGGTTTTCCAAATGAAAACCCTTTTCATTTTCACGTTGCTGGGCCTGCCCCACGGGCCCAGGGGCCGGCTCGGACGTCACAGAAAACCCCGGGAAAGGAAATTCCCTTTTTTTCCTTTCCCGTGTTTGTCGGGTCAGAGGGCGGGAAGCCCCTGCTCCCGGGCCGAAGAGTCCGGGGAGGAGCGTCTCCTCCTGCGTCCCTTAGTTATTGCGCCCGAACCGTCGCATAATTAAGGGGTTAACCGCCCCCCCCCCCCCCCGGCGACCCGGGGGGGGGGCCCAACCTGCGGGTTGTCAGTTGAAATATACGGGTTTACCCCCGGGCGCCGTTTGCGCGAACTCTGTTTTTAAAAGTTCGCGCTTTCCTCAGGACGTATCCAAACGTCCAGGTGCTTTGAACCCCCAAACCCCTGGATTAAAGGGTACGTCCAAAGGTGTTAAGGGGTTAATGTGAAAATTGCCCTTTTCGTTTCCCTTGTTTTTTTAAAAATTGTTTTTGGAATTTGTTGGTGCTATATAAATAAAAATTTATTTATTATTTTTATTTTTATTATTATTTTTAAAATTTTATTACAGTCTCTCCCTAAATTTATTTTTAAAAGGGGCCCAACATTTCTTTTTTTAATTTTAAAAACAATTTAATATAGAAAAAAAAAAATTTTGGGGTTAAAATTTATTTTTTATGGCAATTTTTTCTTTCTGTTTTCCAGTTTTGTTCCCTTTATTTTTTTTTTTTTTTACATTTTTATTTTTTTCCCTTAGTTTTTTTTGTGCCCCCTTCACTCCCCCTCCTGTTCTAGTATTTGAAAAGTTTTTCTTTTTGTTATTTATTGCCTCCTTTACACCCCTGTTGATCCACTTTGGGGGTTTTTCCTTTTTTCTAATTATTTTTTACCAAAAGGTTTTATGAACCTTCAAAATATGCCTAAGATTTTTAAAAAATACCCCAATTTATTATTTTTTTGGCTATTTTTAAAACACCCGCCCCCATTCAAAAAAGGATTAGGGCCTCCCCAAGCAAAAAAAATTTAACCCTTTCCTAGAAATTCTGTTTTTGTGGCTCCTCAAAAAAAAAATCTTTTTGAAGGATAAAAAAAATTTTATTAAAACTATGGCCCACTATTTCCTAGCGCTCCCAACCAAAACCCCTTTGTTACTCGTCATTTTCTTTTGGGGAAAATATTAAAAAGGGGCCCTTTTCCCTTTAGTTGGTTCCTGCACCTTTGGGGAAAAGGAAATTATTTTTGCTTTTGGGAAAAATTACCTGTTTCCCCCTTTATGAGACTAAAAAGGTTTAATTTCCCCAATTTTGTCTGGATAGAAAAAACGTCCTTTTAAAAACAACCTCATTTGATTACCGCCTATCTATTTGCCTGAGGAGTAAAAACTTTCCAGGGGTTTCTGTTTATTTAGGGGCCTTACCAAACCCCTATTAAAAATTTAAAAATTTACTTTTTTTTTGCCCCCGTATTTTTACCCATAATGTTTCCCATTTTCATTCCCTTATCTTATTTTCCCACATTTTTTGGTTTCAGACAGGAAATTTTTCTTTGGGAGTCATACACCCCCCCCTTCCCGGTGTTTACAATTTCTCTTCAAAATAGCCCTGTAACCCCTTGAAATTTAAAACGCCCAGCCCCGTATTTCTAGCCGGGCCTTTTCCTCCCCCAATTCATTTTTTTCTTCACCCAATTAATAATTCTAGTTCTTTTTATTTTTTTGGTCAGACCCCCGGGGCTTTGGGTCAGATGCAATTTAGAGTTTTTTCCCGTTTTTATTCCCTTTTCCTCCCTTTTTTTTTTTGTTTTGCTACACCCCCCCCCCCCCCATTTCACCCCCTTTTATTTCCTTTTTTTCCCCACTTTCTATCTTCACTTTTTTTGCACGCTATCTTTGTATTTGCCCTCCCCCCCATTTCCCCCTTTTTTTAAAAATTATCCTCCAATTTCCCCTTGCCATTTTGCCCCCAAAAACGGGCCCCCTCCCCAAATTTTGGTGCCCCCTCCCCATTTATTTGCGAGTGCCCTAACGTTTGTTACGTAAAAGTATAACTGGAAAGGTCCGCCGACAAAGGGGAATTCGTCCCAAATGAGCTTTTTTGGTGGCCCTTTTTAAAATTCCAGGGGGGCCCAGAAAATCCTTCACCTGGCTCTGTTTCTTTGGGGGAAATCCCCCTCAGGGTTTCCGCCCACTGCTAGTCGGGCCATGTGAAAAATTTCAATACTGATAATGGCTTTTTACCTGTTTTCCCAAACCAACCGCTGGGCATGTGGGAAGTGTTTTTCCCACCGTTTTGGGCCATGTCATCAATGGGGCGGTTGACGGGGGGGCCCCAAAAACACATTTTGCAACGTGAAAATCGGAGAAGCAGGGTGCCAAAAGTGTGAGTAAGCCCTTTACCTTTCCCCATCAGCGGGTTCAATCCCGGGTAGGTTTGGGAGAAATTTTTTCCCACCGGGTTTCTTGCGTGTGCCGGGCAAGGGATGTGCGTAAGTTTCCCGTTTTAAAAGGGCAGCAAGGAATTGCTCCCATTGTCCGCACCCCAACCTTGCCGGTTCTTAGCCCCCTTTCCATTTTTTTGGGTTAGTGCGCAGACCCGTCCCTAAAAGGGGTTTATTTTTAAATTTTTAAAAATTTTTAAATTGAAAAATTTTAATAAAAATGTACAGTTTAAAAAAAAAAAAAAGAGTTTTTCCCCGCAGCTCTTGCCCCTATGTTTTGTTGGTCCCCAAGAAAAAATTAAATTTGGGGAAGGGGGCCGGGAATCTATTGCCATGGGGTTTGCTGTCGGGGTTTGGGGGTTTCGGGACCCCTGCACCATCCCAGGGTGTTAAAGAGTGTCGGCAAAGCCCCCACCCCACCGTGGAAACTGTTATCCCCCAAAAACTCACCCAGGGGTGCATCAGTGAAAATGTAACGCCTTGTTTCATGTTTAAACTAGTCCATGTGTCTGTAGTTGATGGGATTTTTGGGGGGATTAAAGATCCCAAGGCAAGGGCCTGGTGTCTTCCCCTGCGGGGGCGGGGACAAGCTTTTTTTGGAAAAAAAATGCCTGCTTGGCATTTTAAAATTGGGGGCATCCCAAAAGCCATAACTTGGCGGGAACCCTTCTGTGTCCACCAGGGGGAAAAAGGGCAACATTTAAAAAGGCCAAACCCCAGGAAAATTCCCGCTTTTCGGGCTGTCCGTTTGGCCGGGTTAGCGCATGCCTGGGCGCCGATCCTGGAACGGGTGGGGAAACCTGGATCACCGCAGACGAGAGGGTTTATAGGGAAAATTCCACACCGGGGGAGGGGGAGTCAAAGGGGGCCCGCGGTTTCTTCACCGGGGCCTGCGGCAAAGCAGGACGGACTTTGCGGCGGGGAAAACCCCCATTTCGCCCCCCCTGCGTGGCTCCCTTTTTTTTGACAGGGGGAGGTGCAAGACAAACCCCAAAGGCCCCAAGAACCCGGTGGTAGACGGGTACATGGGGAAAACATTTTCAGGCGGTTTCCGCAAGAAAAAATGTACCATCAGCGGGAAAAATAAACAGGGGTACAAAAACATTGAAACAAAATTAGCAGGAAACTACGAAATTACATATACCGGGGCAAATATAAAAAGATATTAGCCCGGGTATAGGCTATTAAAATTTACTTTTCCCTTTCACCAAATTTCTGGGACTGTATTAACGGACTCATTATTTTTATTAAAAAAAGTTTCAAGTGAAGGACAGGGGGGCCCAAGAGTTTTTTTTTTGTTTTTCAAAACATGTTTTAAAGGGGTCTACCCTTTTAAAAACCCTCAAGATCCCGGTTTTGGGGGATTGGAAACAAAAAAGTTTAATTCCAGAGGGAAATTTTTTAAACCCAAGAAATTAACTAAAATTAAAAAAGGAAAAAAAAAGCACTTTATCCCATGCATCGGCCTAACAAAAGTACCCAAAGGGCTCATAAAATTTCCTAGGGATTGCGCGGGGCCTTTAAAACCCAAAAATTTTATTACAAGACCCAAGCATAAAAAGACCGTGGAATGCCTTCAGAAACCAGGAAAGGCGATCAAATTTAATTTTTTGACGATAAAAATTTTTTACTTTGGGGCTAAAAGAAAAATTTAAGAAGGAAAATAAAAAATACAGGGGAAAGACCCTAAAACGCTCTTTACAAAAAAAATGTTTGTTGTATTAATGTTAAATTTTAAAAAACAACTTTTGCAAAATTTACAAGCTCAATTTTTGCAAAAAAAAATTTAAAAAAAGTTTTAGCGAGACACAAGAAAAACCCAGCTAAAAAAAAGGGGTTTACCTGGGCAGAAAAAGGGTCTCGATAAAAGGTCTTTTAAAATTCAAAACAAGGAAAATCAACACATTTAAAGAAAATATTTGGAAAAACCATTGTTTGGGGTTCAAGGATTTTGAAACCAATGGGAAGGGCCTTAGGGTTTCTAAAAAACGGGAGGTTTTTTTATAAAAAAACCCCAAAACCACGATCGCGAAAATGGGAAAAACAATTAGGGCAGAGAAACCACCAAAAAAAAAGCCCTTTTGGCAGCGAAAGAAGAAACCAAAGAACACCATCCCAATAATATTTCCAAAAAGGCTTTAACCCCCCAATAAGGAAAAATTTCCTTAAATAAAGGATTTAAACTTCGTTTCCATCAAATTCATAATGTTTCTGTTTAAATTTTAAATGTGTTTTGCTTTGGGTTATTTCGTTAATTTAACTTTCTTAAAATTTTTTTCGTGATAATAAAAAGGAAAATTCTGAAAGAACTATATAAAAACCCGGATTCCCAAAAAGCCCAGTTTGACCCACCCAAATAATACCACACGGTTTACTTTTGCACAGGGGGTTTTAAAAAAAAAAGTAAAATTTAAAAATTTAATAACAATGTTCAATAAAATGAAAGGAAAAATTTTTGGAAGGTTTAAAAATTTTTAAAATAGCAAAGAATGGCAGGAAAATGAAAGATTTAAAAAAGGTTTAAAAAAATTTAAACCTTAAAAAAACCCGGGGACAAAGGGGGGAGAAAACCGTTAAAATGACAATATTCATAAAACGGAGGCCAAAAACAACTGCCCGGATGGATCGTTAAAAAAAAAATTTAAAAGGGAGACCCCACTAAAAAATTTAAAACATTGTTTTAAGAAATTTTGGAGGATGCCACGAAAAGGCAACAAAAATTTGAAACGATTAAAAAAATTTCTTTGTAAAATTGAACACCCCGGGGTCCCAATCTTTTAAACCTGAACCCAAAGGTACAAAAACTGCCCCAACCCCCCCCCGGACGACCTATAGTCCAAAAGGGGTCAACTGATATTGAAAAAAATTGCTATTTTTGTGGACCAATTTTGGAAAAACTTTTTAAAAAGGGGAATAAACCCTTCTCTACAAAAAACCCACAAAATTTGTTTTTAAAAATTATAAAAAAATTGGGAAATGAAAAGTTGAAACCTATTTAGTAAAATTAGACAAAAAAATTTTCTAAAATACAAACTTTCCACTTAAAAGGAAAGGGGTTTTAGAAGAAAGTGAGAACAACAAAATGTAAAGGGCCGCCCTTTTAACAAACCCAGCAGTTTAAATCTTTTTTATGTCTTTGTTGGACAAAATTTTGCTAAGAACTATTTTGGGGGGTTTTGGCGCAAAATTTTTTTCCATACCCCAAAAAGGGCACCTCTAGGGCTGTCGGGCACCCCGGGGTTCGCTAACCTCAAATATGATTTTTTTAAAAAAAACCTATGTTTTCCATCGGGCACCAAACCCAATGTAAAAATTGGGGTTTAAAGATATGTGGGAGTTTTTCCCTTTTGTTTTGGGGAAAGGGCACTTTTGAACAGCTTAATAATTTTTTTTAACAGCTTAACCTTCCCCCAACCCTTTAACCGGTTCCCCCATTCCTTTAGTGAAAAATTTTTGGTTTTTTTTCATTATTTGGCCCTTTGAGATACGAAAAAATAAAGGGTATTTTAAAAAAACCGTACTGTTTTTCCCAAACCTAGGGAAAAAAACAATTTTTTTATTTAAAAAAAAATTCACCAGGGCCCCTTTTTATTAAATTGGGAAAAACCAAAAGTAATTTTTTGTCAGGCTAGAAAAATTTTGCTCTGACTTTTTCTTCATATTTTTAAACAGAAAAAAAAGGGATGGGTTAAAAAAAATTTCACACAAAGAGGATAGGGAATAAAAAAAAATTTTTGGGAAACGGGGGCAAAATTTTTTGGCCTTTGGGATAGGATGAGTTTTTAAACAAATAATAAAAAAGGGAAGAACAAGGTTTAATTCTCTTTCTTTTGTGATTTTGTTTGCCCAAAGTAAAAAAATCGAAAAATTTTAATATAAAAAAATTTGGCCCCGTACTGTCCACTGATCCCAAATTCGGTTACTTTTTAAAAAAAAACCCCCGGCCGAGTTTTTTTAAACAAAGGCAAAAACCTTGGGGAATATGCAAAATTAAAATCAAAAACAAAGGATAAAAAAAAAACTTTTGAGTTTAACAAAAAAAAAAAAGGGGAAACCATTTCCGTGTTTAAATTTGGGTCAAAATTGCCTTCCCTTTTTAAAATTTGGTTCTTTAAAACACAAAATACCACAAAAGGACAAAAACAACATTAGAGGTAAAAATACTTGCAATAGCAAAATTTTTTTTTAAATTTTTTGGGAGTCCCCTTGGGGTTTGGGGTTTTTTTGGGCAGATCCCCCGGGCAAGAAAAAACAAAATTTAAAATTAAACCCTTTTTCCCACCCCATACGAAATTTCAGAAAAAAATGGGACAAAAGTGGGGACAATGACAAAAAAAAATTTTGGAGAGAGCCCCGGTTTGGCCCTCATTTTCATGGAGAGACCCCACGGAGTGTCAAAGCCCCGATGGTGTTTTTTAAAGAACATTTTCTACCCCCTTTAAAAGGGGTAAATAAATTAGAAAGAAACTTTTGGTTAGAAAGCAAGTGGGTTTTAAAAAATTAGATACACTAAACCCCCAAAGGGACAAAATGAGAACCTTAAAAAAGAATAATTTTTCTTTTAAAGGAAAAAGTTGTTTTTAAATCTTTTATTTATTTTTTAAATGTTTTTAATTTTGTTAAGACATTTAAACAAAATTAATAAAGATAAAAAAAATCTCCTATAAAAATTTTGGGTCTGAAAACCCCCTTTCCTGTGTTGAGAAAGGGGAGTTTGTTTTCCAAAAATTCACTTCCGCTGGGGGTGAGGGCCCCCTTTCCTTAACAGCTTCACGGGCTCTTTCCGCAAAAAGGTTTTAGCTGGTTCGGGTCTTTCACTGTCGGGGTTATGCTTTGCAAAAAATTTTTAAAAAGGAATCCCAAGAAATTTTCTAAAGGACTGTTTTTACTTGAATAAAGGGGACTTTGAAAAAAACTAAGTTTTTAAAAAAATTCACTTTGGCGGATTGTAATTTTTTGGCTTCAGCGGGTTAACTTAAGTTGGGGGGGGGGGGGGGGGGGGGGGTTAAAATAAGGGGGGAAAAAAAAAATAAAATACGCAGGAAGAGACGGGGTGTATAGACAGCAGACATGACAGGCAGGTGGTCAGGAGCTCTGGTGGACTGCAGAAACTGGACCAGCATCTCAGGGGTTAAATCCAGAACAGCAGACCTAAGAAGCTGGCAGGTGCTTCAGATGGACAACTCTCAGCATGAGGCACAACACAACAATGGACTGACCCAGAGCAAAGACAGGAACTTCCTCTTATAGCCAGGGGTCACAGGTCAAGAGGAAGGTGAACAGGACAGAGGACCTATAAAGGGCAGGAAGATGCCACGAACACCATAGGAGGCGCAGAGCATGTACGGGACCCCAAGAAGCAAGAGCTACAGGACAGGCAAGTATACAGCAGAACACAGGCTGCTGGGACCCCTGCACAGGTAGCCCCAGCAGAGACATGGCAGGCACGGACACGCTGATGGTCCAAGGCAGGGACCGTGGCATGAACTGTGACACAGGCTTTTAGCTTTGGGATGGTTGGAGTAAAAGCATTTTTTATGTTCCCACACCTGGTACACAGAAGGCTGGCTGCTGTACAGCGTCTAATGTAGTGGAACCGGAACCTTGCTGTTCCCCATTGCCATGTTCTTGCTGCCACCAATGGTACTTCCGACTAATGTAGTGGAACTGGAACCTGACTGTTCCCCATTGCCATGTTCTCGCTGTCACGAATGTTACTGCCGCCTAATGTAGTGGGACCAAAACCTGGCTGTTCCCCATTGCCATGTTCTCGCTGCCAGCAATGGTACTGCCACTTAATGGTGTCGAACCGGAACCTACATGTTCTTCATTGGCATGTTCTTGCTGCCACTAATGGTACTGCCGTCTGATCTTGTCGAACCGGAAGATCACTGTTCCCCATTGGCATTTTCTCGCTGCCACAAATGGTACTGCTATCTAATCTAGTCCAGCCTGCAGAGACGTAACTTGAAGCTCTTGGGCCCTAGTGCAAAAAGTAAAATGGATCTCCTGCCAGTTACCATGTGCCATTTCCAATACCGGTGTCATCTTATGTGTGAAAGGGGCCCCGTAGCAGCTGCTACTGCTGAACCTCCTATAGCTACACTGTCCTCATCTTTTCAGTTAGCCATTGAAAGGAATGAATTATTTTAGCCTCCTAATGTTTTTCTGTGACTCTTAGAGCCAAAGTTTCTTCACTAAATTGTACTACAAATCCAGTGTACTGTTATGGATGGCAATTCCAGCTTCTCCTCACCTGTTTTGGTCTAAAAATTAACCTGATCATCTTTTCATTTGACTTTAATGGCAATCAACGATCAGATCGAGATCGCCTCGATAATCGAAAAAGATTTTCTTAAAAATTGAGAATCGGATTGATCTAGATTTTTTTTTATCAATCACTCATCACTACTCAAGACTACATTGTAGAATCATGGCCACGGCAGAGTAAACCCACCCCAACACAGGGATCCATCTACCAGTCACCATTTAAATTCTTATTATCCATGCTGCTAGGGATAACATATTCCTGTAGAAGACTAGTGATGAGCGATTTTGTCAACTATCGTTATTGATTCGATAGTCGATATTGGCAATTATCAAGACGATTTCCGATAGTCGATAACAGTTTATCGCCGATGACCATTAAAGTCTATGGGAGAGGAACAACACCTTTATTCTTACACCCAAACAGGGCTGGAGAAGCTGGAATTAACATCCAAACAGTAAAATGGATACGTGCTACATCTTAAGCAACACAATTGGGCAACAAGAGTCACAGAAAAAAGTCACACACTATTCACTACCCCGTCTTGTAAAAGGCCGTAACGACGGGTAGGCGGAGGTGGGCGAAGGGCCTTGGGTGCCCCCCTTTTGCTAGAAAACAGGGGGGCGCTTTAGTTCGACATAAACTCTCTCTTGTCAGGGCTGCTGTTAGCTTTTCAGGTGGTGGGCCCCCCGGGGGGAACCGGGGAATCCCAGGTGGGCCCCCCCCGAGCCGTGGGCCCTAGGGGCAGCGCCGTCGCTCCCCGGGGCCCGGCCGCGTTCCGGTCATTGGACCCCCGGGACCCGCACCCCGAGCACCCAGAGACGGGCCCCAGGTGTTGGGGATAATGTCCCCGACTCCCGGGGCCGCGCGGGGTGTCGCGGAGCACAGCGCCATTGCGTGCGCTCCGTGATCCCCCCGGGGGCTGACGTAGGCGGCGCGGTGACGTCTTTTTACCGGGGCCCCCTTGGGGGCGGCAGTCCCGGACCCAGCAGCTGGAGAGGACCCCGAGCCAGGTAAGTGGCTGGCTGTTTTTTTTTTTTTTTTTTTTTTAATACAGGGGGTCCCTGGTACAAGGGGGGCCCCCTGGCACAAGGGGGGTCCCTGGCTAAGGGGGCCCCTGACTAAAGGGGGGCCCGGGCACAAGGGGGGGGGGGCCCTGGAAAAATAAGGGGGGCCCTGGCTAAAAGGGGGGACCCTGGACAAGGGGGGACCTGACAAAAGGGGGGGCCCCTGGCTACAAGGGGGGACCGACTACGGGGGGGCCCCTGGTACAAGGGGGGGACTGACTAAAAAGGGGGGGCCCCGGACTTAAAGGGGGGGGTCCCGGGCTATAAAGGGGGTGTCCCTGGCTAAAAAGGGGGGGTTGGCTAAAAGGGGGGGGGCCTGGCTAAAAGGGGGGGGGCCCTGGTAAGGTGGCCCTGACTCAAGGGGGGGCCCCTGGCTAAAAAGGGGGGGCCCTTAAATAAAGGTGGCCTGGCTACAAGGGGGGCCCCTGGCTAAAAAGGGGGGGTTCCCTGAAAAAGGTGGTCCTGGCACAAGGGGGGGGGGCCTCAAGGGGGTCCCTGACTACGGGGGGCCCTGACTAAAGGGGGTCCCTGGAACAAGGGGGGTCCCTGGCTAAATGGGGGTCCCTAGCTAAAAAAAGGGGGGGGCCTGTAAAAGGGGGGCCCCTGGTAAGGTGTTCCTGCTAAAGGGGGCCCCTGGCAACGGGGGGTTTTTGGCTAAAAGGGGGTCCTGGCAAAGGGGGTCCGGCTAAAAGGGGGGCCCTGATAAAGGGGGCCCCTGGCTACAAGGGGGCCCCTGGTACTAAAGGGCCCGATAAAAAGGGGGTTTATCCCAAGGGGTCCCTGGTTCAAGGGGGGTCCCGGGTTTTCAAAGAGGGCCTGGTACAAAGGGGTCCCTGGCTACAAGGGGGGACCTGACTAAAAGGGGAGCCCTGGCTACAAGGGGGGCCCCGACTACAAGGGGGGGCCCTGGCTACAAGGGGGGACCTGGACTAAAAGGGGGGCCCCTGGTAAAAGGGGGGGGCCCCTGACTAAAAAGGGGGCCCTGGCTATAAAGGGGGGGGTCCCTGGTTTAAAAAAGGGGGGTCCCTGACTACAAGGGGGGCCTGATAAAAGGGGGTCCCTGTATAAAGGGATCCCTGGCTAAAAGGGGGGCCCCTGGCTAAAGGGGGTGCCCTGGCTACAAGGGGGGGCTGACTACAAGGGGGTCCCTGGCTACAAGGGGGCCCTGGCTACAAGGGGGGGGGGGGGGTCTACAAAGGGGGGCCCCTGACTACAAGGGGGGGCCCTGACTACAAGGGGGGTTCCCCTGGTAAAAAGGGGGGCCCCTGACTAAAAGGGGGGGTCCCGGGTACAAGGGGGGTCCCTGGTAAAAAGGGGGCCCTGGTACAAAAGGGGCCCTGATACAAGGGGCCCCTGGCTCTACAGGGGGCCGGTCAAAGGGGGCCCCTGACTACAAAAGGGGGCCCTGGTACCTAAGGGGGCCCTGACAAAAGGGGGGGGCCCTCCCCTACCTACAGGGGGGCCCTGATAAATGGGGCCCTGGCTCCCCTACGGGGGCCCTGATTAAAAGGGGGGCCCGATACAAAAGGGGGCCCCTGGTACCTAAAGGGGGCCTGACTACAAGGGGGCCCTGAAACTACGGGGGGGCCCCTGACACAAGGGGGCCCGGGGCTCCTAAGGGAAACTTTGACTACCAAAAGGGGGGGCCCTGACTCAAAGGGGGCCGGGTCCTAAATAAAGGGCCCTGACTCCTAAAAAGTAGCAAAAGGGGGGCCCTGACTTCCTGCACATAGCTAAAGGGGGGCCCTAATAATTTTAAAATACCTAAAGGGGGACCCCTAACTGCTGCGAATACCTAAGGGGCCCTTTAAATGCCTTTACACTTATGGGAACCCCCTAACTGCCTGTATACTACCAAAAGGGGGTCCCTAACTGTTGCACCCTATATAAAAGGGGACCTAATACCTAAGCTTACCTAAGGGGAAAAAACCACCTACTAAGAGGGGGGCCTTCCCTTTATTTCCCTCCCTACCTGGGTTTTGTCTACCCCGGGTTTAATAAAATTGAGAGGGCAGCAGCCCAAGTTGTAGCTTTATCCCAAGAGGGTTAGTCCTCTCCCCACCTCCAACCCCTTGGATACTGGCCTCTAAGTTATGGTTTGTCCCCGCTCTCCCCCGGGGAAGTTTGAAAGGGTGCGAATAGAAAAAGAGGGCTGAAAAATTGGGGATTCTAAGATATTTTTGTGTAAATTTTTGCGGGGTGAGCTTTGGTCGGGGCAAGTCTCTGATGGTGGGAACGATGAGAAGAAAAGGGAATAAGAAAAACTCAGAGAAGAGAAGGACTCATCAGATATGATTTCCGGTGAGTCCTGATTTTTATTTATATTGGTCAGTGCTGTATTCACGTAATGTGATGTGACCTGAGCTGGTGTCGCCTTAAAGTGGGGTTAATGGCGGTGTTGTAGGTTATACCGGCTGGGTCTGACCCCTATGGGTTTATATGGCGTGGTGTAGGTTATACCTGGCTGGTGTTGACCCCTATGTGGCCTTATTAGCAGTGTTGTAGGTTATCCGAGTGGTGTCTGACTCCCCTTTTGTGGTCTTTTTGGCGGTGTTGTAGGTTATACCTGGCTGGTGTCGCCTCTTTTGGTCTCTATATGGCGGTGTTGTGGTTTATGAGCTGGTGGTCCTCATGTGCTCTCTATTGGGGGTGTTGTGGTTTACCTGAGTGGGGGTCTGACCTCTATGTGCTCTCTATATGGCGGTGTTGTGGTTTTACCTGAGTGGTGTCTGACCCCTATGTGGCTCTATATGGTGGTGTTGTGGTTTTAACTGAGCTGGTGTCTGCCTCTATGTGGTTCTTATGGGGGGTTGTAGGTTATACCTGAGCTGGTGTTGACCTCAGTGGTCTCTATATGGTGGTGTTTTTAGTTATTTGAGTGGTGTCTGACCTTATGTGGTTCTTTTTATGGGGGTGTTTGGTTATCTGGCTGGGTCTGACCCCCTATGTGCTCTCTTTTGGCGGTGTTGTAGGTTTACCTGAGTGGTGTTGAAACCCCCTTTGTGGTTTATATGTAGGTTGTAGGTTATTATGAGCTAGTGTCTGACCTTATTGGTTCCTTTTTGCGGTGTTGTGGTTTACCCGGTGGTTCTGACCTCTATTGGTCTCATATGGCGGTTTTTTAGGTTATTTCGGCACCCGGTATAATGCCCGGTACTTGTGTCCTGATTCCCTGTGATGGGGTTAGACTTTTCCCTTTTTTGCTGGTGTTTATTTTAGAAGGTGGTGGGGGTTTGTGACCCAAGGGAAAAAAGGTGGGGGGTATTGTTGGGGTGGGGGGGGGTATTGTATGGGGGGGGGGGGATATGTATGGGGTGGGGGGGATATTGTATGTGGGTGGAGGGGGATATTGTAGTGGGGGGGGGGGGTTTTTGTATGTGGGTGGGGGGGATATTGTTTGTGGGCTTGGGGGGGGTATTGTATTGGGTTTGGGGGGGGATATTGTTGTGGGGGGGGGATAAAAAAATTTTATGTGGGTGGAGGGGGGGTATTGTATGTGGGTGGGGGGGATATTGTATGTGGGTGGAGGGGGATATTGTATGCGGGTGGAGGGGGAAATTGTATTAGGGGTGGTGGGGGATATTGTATTGGGTGGAGGGGGAATTGTTGGGAGGGGGGGGTATTGTATGTGGGGGGGGGGGATTTTGTATGTGGGGGGGGGGGGATTTTTTTTGTGGGGGGGGGGATATTGTATGTGGGGGGTGGGGGATATTGTATGTGGGTGGAGGGGGGTATTGTTTGTGGGTGGAGGGGGAAATGTATGGTGGTGGAGGGGGATATGTATGTGGGTGGGGGGGGTATTGTATGTGGGGGGAGGGGTTTGTATGTGGGTGGTGGGGGTATGTATGGGTACTTAGCATGTGTCTTGATTGTTTGACTGTGCTTAGTGTGACTAACTTGCTATTGTAACACATAATTCTGTTTTGACACTGTATTATTGGTAAAATGGGCGTGATTATGTTCGAGAGGCCGGTAATATTTTCATGTACAGTAGGGGGGGGGCCCCCAAGATTAATTTCCCCCGTGGGCCCCCGACCCCCCGTCCCACACTGATAGCTCGCAAATGCTAAAGCTAGCCAGAGGGAGCACGCTGACAGTCTCGAATTTTTTACTCTCCCACTCCCCCCCCGTGACCCCTGTCGCTTTCTTTGCGGGGGCCCTTCCCGGGATCATCCCCGCATCAGGGAGAAGGGGCCGCTCCCCTTACTGAGGCCCTTGCCGCCTCCAGCTGCTGACAGCATCAGGTGAGAAGTGACTTAAAATCCTGGAGTCCGATCAGGAAGCAGATAAAAGCAGGGGCACGGTCACAGTCAGTGAATGAATGTACTTACTAAGAGGAGGGGGGGATGGGGGTGTGAGCCAGTCCTCCTTTATAATGCCTCAGAGCAGTAAGGTCCGTCCAGCCCTGCTCTGTCCTGTAAGTAGTATGTTGTCTGCATTCCAGTCTCTCCCCCACACAGGAGCTGCTGCTTAGTGCCGACTGCCCAGGCAGTGTGTCGCCCCACTCACCACCCCCCACACCCCCCCCCCACAGCCTGTTACAGCTTAAAGGAGTTTAATGTTCATTACGAGGCTTTTCATGACTGTCCATGTGCACTGACTGGTCAATAATGGAGTATGAGGGGCTCGTGCTAGTTTGTCTGTCTGTCTAATCCGCTCCTCAAACTCCCCTCTCCATGGACACACACAGGCCCACGTTATAGATTATATATCAGGAGGGAGGTGGGTTTGTCTACCTGGTTCACCCTGTGTGTGCTGCCTAGGTCTGTTGCGTGAGAGGGATCGATTAGGAGGTAAGGGGATATGAGCTGTGTGCTTTAATAGAGCAGAGGGGTGCATGTTTCATATCCCTGCTTAGCTTAAAGTCTCCACATCTCCACACACAAGGGCAGTGTTACTATACTAGATGTGTCCCTAAACAGGAGAACATAAAGTATTAATGCCCCTGATCTGTATGTATTAGTTGTCACAGTTCAAAGAATATCTGATTATAGTACAGACGGTCATGCTGTCCATCTATCTGTGTAGAGAGCAGGAGGAAGCAGGCACACACAGGTTAATCAGGACACAGACGCCAGAGTCCTCTCCCCTCCCCCCTCCACTCAGAAGCTCTTGCTTGACTGTCTTCAAAGGTGATGAGTCATTCAGACCTGACAGCAGTAGATAAGGTCAACAGTCGGTATATAGAGATTTGAGAAGCTGATGTAGTAATACTAACAGGGCTAGCTCAAAACAGTAGGACATTTGTAATGACTATATGCAAAGCTGCTTGTTTTTTAAGATCTTTTAATTAAAACCCAATCTTTGTAGGAGACAACCCTTAAGGATAAGAAACACACATAATATTATTTGAATAATATGTTTGTGTATTTTATGATGTCCATTGACACTAGTAGTGGTTCATCAAACTGGGCAGTTATGAAAGCTAGGTCTCGCGTTAACAGCAGTTGCATCAGAATGCTAATCAGCTCCTCAAAGCGGCTTCAGCGTGGGAAACAACAACTCCATCATGCCCACTGTTTAGATTATATAAATGTGATGGAGTTGGAGTTTCCACACTGGAGGCCGCAGTTTGAGGATGCTGTCTACCCTTAGGGCCGGTTCACACGGCTTATTCAAGCCGTAATTGCGGGACGGATTTCGCCCGCAATTACGCCTTGAGTAAGGGGCGGGGGCGCTGCTCGCCGGCCCCATAGACATTCATTATCCACGGCGCCTATCCCGTCGGGATAATTCACATGTCATTTTCTCCCCCCGTGGCGGATTCGCCGAGCGGGGAGAGGAGACGGAATCCATAGTTCTCTATGAGAACTGTGGATTACCGTAATGGCTGGGACGTATTCCAGTCGTACTGTAGCGCAAATACGGCTGCAATCTGTCCCTGCAATAAGCCGTGTGAACGGCTCTTTAAACTGAACGCCTGAAAAGTACTTAGTGACCAGCACATTCTTTTACTTTTTGCCTCTTTGGGTTGCAACAGTCATAACTTTTTTATTTTTCAATGACGCAGTTGGATGAGGCCTCGTTTTATTCAGGATAACTTCTATTTTGAAGGAATAGTTTACGTTCACTTATAGATGTTTGCTGAATTTTTTTTCAATTTTTTTATTCAAATTCCAACTTAATAACTTGTTAGATTAATTCTACAGGTTATTATGGTCGTGTGGATCCCTAATATGTGTAGATTTTTTTGTGTGTAATGTATGCACAATTATTTATCATTAAATATTTTTATTTTATTTTTTTTGGCACTTTCATATTCATCTATGCTAATACATTATAACCTGTGTCAGTCTCACACATGCAGTGATCAGGCTAGCTTACAATCTGAAAGAAAAAAAGGTATATAGAGTCAGCTCACCTATCATTTCAGGATAGCAAAGTCTCACCTCGGTCGCACATCCCCTCCTCCAGCCGCATGGAAGATACATATAGCATAAAAGTCCTTTGGGACAGCGAACACACGGTGGCAAAAATAGAATAAAATAAAAAAATCAGTTCATTAGTATCCATAGATACAATTAAAATATAAAATGAGGCATAGTGGGAGAAAATCTGTGCCTAAACACACACCTGCCGACGCGTTTCTGGCACTATGTGCCCTTAGTCATGGCATGCCATGCCTAAGGGCACAAGCCGACTGTGCCTGACCATTTGGAGAGTGGCAGTTGTGGCTGTCCTCTCCATTTAATTATAGTAATTCATACATGACAACTCTCCCGTTTTTGGCGGGGGGGGTCCCGCTATTTGGGGTCCCCTCCCGCCCTCCCGGGGGAGTTGGCATTCCTCCCGCCGCCAGCAGGCGGCGGGGGCTCTTTAGATGGCTGCGGCGACAGAGTAGCGCTAGTGCGCTACTCTGGCGCCGCCGGGCCGCTCCTACAGGCGGGTGAAGCGGCCGCGGCGCCCGCTTCACCCGCCCGGAGTCTCGCTGTGCAGGGAGGAGGCAGGAGGGATCGTTCCTCTCCTCCCTCCTCCCCTGTATGTACGGCGCCGGTGTGTGCGCCGCACATACAGGTCAGCGGCGCAGGGGAAATGAAGCGCGGCTGCAGGGGAGTGACGCGCGGCTGCTCTCACTTCCCCCTGCGCCGCTGAGGAGATCGTCCGGAGCGGCCGTGCTGCAGGAGCCTGGTGAGGTAAGTGGATTTTATTATTTTATTTTTATTAGCTATATGGGGGGCTCTGCTGGCAACGATGGGGGCACTACCTGGCAACAGAGGGGGACATCTACCTGGCAAGAGGACATCTCCTGCAACAGAGGGGGCACTACTGGCAACAATGGGGCACTACCTGGCAACCGAGGGGGCATCTACCTGGCAACAGAGGGGGCATCTACCTGGCAACAATGGGGGCATCTACCTGGCAACAATGGGGGCACTACCTGGCAACAAGGGGACATCTACCTGGCAACAATGGGGGCACTACCTGGCAACAATGGGGGCACTACCTGGCAACAGAGGGGGCATCTACCTGGCAACAGAGGGGGCACTACCTGGCAACAGAGGGGACATCTACCTGGCAACAGAAGGGACATCTACCTGGCAACAGATCGGGGCATCTACTGGCAACAGAGGGGCATCTACCTGGCAACAATGGGGGACATCTACCTGGCAACAATGGGGACATCTAACAGGCAACAGAGGGGGCACACTGCAACAATGGGGCTACTGGCAAACAATGGGGGCACTACCGGCAAGAATGGGGCATACCTGGCAACAATGGGGGCACTACCTGGCAAAAAATGGGGGCACCTACCTGGCTAACAAAGGGGGGCACCTACCTGGCTACAGAGGGGGCATCTACTTGGCTACAAGGGGGCATCTACCTGCCTGTAAGGGGCACTACCTGGTTATGCGGGTTACTACCTGGCTATAAGGGCATCTACCTGGCTTTCTTCCAAAGCTGTTATGCAGTTAGGTGGAGTGGGTGTGGCTTTTTTGAAGGGGCGTGGCATACCGACAAGATGGGCGTGTCCATGCAAATTTTTGCCGCGCGCCGCCCACTAAAATCTGCTTTTTTATTTTCAAAAGTTGGCAACTATGTAGTACTGTTGAAATTTCAACTCCATACGGAGGGGAGCGGGGGTGGGGGCGCCGTTTACTTTATTTGCCTAGGGCACCAAAATGCCTTGTCCCGGCCCTGTGTGGGTGTTTATGGTGGACTGAGAGCAGAAGTCAGGCTGTTGATAATGTAATTCATTATCTGCTTGAGAGCTGAGAAAGGCAATAGGAACTCTTCAAGTCAATGCAGACTTGAGCAATCTACCACTTTACACTTCAAATGAGAAATGCCTTGTTCCTGCATGAGAAACGGGTGAAGTAGCTGCTCTTGCATATATAGGGCCTGAAACCAAGTCCAGTAACTAGAGCTTTTCAGAGCTACTCTTCATAACAATGTGGTTACATGTCCTCCATGAATCCGAGAACATGCCCTGCAGTAAATAGATTATTATATGCGGAAATCCCAATGGTTCTGCTATTGTACTTAAGTCACACTCCTGCTGCCACATAACAATGAGGATGCTTACTGCTGGAGGAGCAAAGTGACTCCCACACTTCTCTTCTTTACATCATAAGAGCATTAATAGGATGAAAACAAGACTCAGTAAAAGTGGGTCATACAGGATAAGCGCTTGTATAAATGCGAGATTACAGCTGAACACAGACAAGTGTGCTTTTTCATTTTTGGTACTATTTAGTATCATCAGGTTTTTAGAGCCGTATAGAAATGTATACATCTGATAACAAGCAGAACTATAGGGATAGCTATCATTTTGCCTAAAGATTTACTGTGACACTGGGTTGTCTTGTCCATGATTTGTAATAAATTTACTCGATCACAACAACTTATACACAAAATCATTGGAGAGTGTGGGATTGAACAGGGCTGCTCCAGATTTCTGGCATGATGAGCAGAAAACCTGTTGTAGCCCTATTCTATAGTTGTATGAACAGTTGTATGCCAAAACTGAAGCATTCTGCATCAGACACAGCAAAATATGCTATGCAAGGCATAAACTGCCACGGTTTATGAAACCCACATACGACATTTCATACATTCTTCACTAAGATAAAAAAAAACGGTCATGATCTGGCGTTGGTGCCGAAGTTTATAACATGTCACCCATGCCTCTCTACATGTTATAGCCCTCACTCAGGGCCGTGTCGATGGGTAGGCAGATGTAGGCGATTTGCTAGGGCGCACTACCTCTGCCTATCCCTAAGGGGCGCAGGCAGGGCCGACCCTCGCGGGCCTTCAGGGCCGCTGCCATGGGCCTGAAGCGCCGGCGGTCTCTAGTGACCGCTTCTGCGGAGCAGAGAGCGAGCGCTCCCTGCTCCTGCAGACAGTGTCGGACCCCGCTCAAGAGAGGATCGCTGGATCCTCGGTAAGCGTGCAGAGCCGAACAGCAACAGGCCGCTGGGTCCTCATAGCGCTGAGGACACACCGCTGGACCGTGCGGCCAGCTGGCAGCGTCGCGATGAAGTGATGTCATCGCGGATGCTGCCTCTCCTCGGGAACACAGCGCGTCATAGGGCTGTGCGCCCGAGGAGCACCGAGTTGCTCGGAGGAGCGTCCCAAACGCTGGGAGGCGTGATGACATCATCACATCTCCAGTGTCGGACTGAAGAGGAGGACGCTGCGGCCGGGACAGAAGAGGATAAGAAAGAAGGAGCGCGCGGCGGGACGGTGGTGAAGGTGGGTATAAACTGTTATTATTTTTACTGCTTGTGGCACCATACTGGGCCGCCTGTGGCCACCCCATACGCTGCCTGTGGCCCCCATAGCCTTCGCGCCTGTGGCCCCCATATGCCTGCCTGGGGCCCATATGCCTGCCTGTGGCCACTATTCGCCTGCATGAGCCCCCATACTCATGACTGTGTCCATATACGCCTGCCTGAACCCCCATACGCGCCTGGTGACCCCAATATGCTTGCCTGTGGCCCACATCGCTTGCTGTGGCCCTATATGCTGCTGTGGCACCTACTATATGCCTGCCTGAGCCCGCATCCATACACCTTTGCCTGTGGCCCACATTACGCTTGTGCCCTGTCGGGCCACATATGCCTGCCTGTGGCCCCTATAATGACTGCCTGTGGCCCTATACACCTGCTGTTGGCCCCTATACGCCTGCCTGTGGCCCTATACGCCTGCCTGTGGACCCCTATGCTGCCTGTGGCCTATACGCCTGCCTGAGGCCCCCCATACACCTGCTGAGTCCACATATGCTCCTGCCTGAGCACCCCATATGCTGTCTGAGCCCCTATATACCTGCTGAGCCTCCCTATAGCTATATTACCTGCCTTAGTGCCGCTCTATATTTATATAACCTTACCTGTCTAAGGGGACAATATCTATTATACCTGTCTGACTGAGGAGACATAAGTATACCTATACTGCATGTCTGCGAGACGGCATATCTATTTACCTGTCTACACTGAGAGGAACTTATATAACCTATAATTAAGATGTTACTGGAACTGTGTGGATTCTAAGAAATTTGTGTCCCAAATCTGCAGTACGAGTATTGGCCGGGAGCTATCAGCATGAAGGTGTGAACCGGATGGAGAAGAAAAAGGGGAAAAAGTGAAACGACGTTGATCAGAAATGATGTCTCCGGGTGAGTTTACTAAATGGTAAACTGAAGTGTTTGGTTAGATTTGCTTCAGGTTCTCGGGTGGATTATTTGGTGAATTATTTGTAGGTATTTCACTGTCATACGGAGGGGAGCAATTTTGAAAACGCAAATTTATCAGGCGCTGATTTTCAATGTGCAGTGACTGCTGAGGAATGGACTGGAGCTATTGTGGAATGTGCAGGAATGTTAGTGCAGGACCTGGCGCAGGTGCGAGAGGAATTAGTGTGGGAGAGGCTGTACTCGCCTAGGGCACCAAAATGCCTTGTCCCGGCCCTGGCCACTACAATCATAAAAATCATTGCAATTATTGCGCTTGTAACTTTATCCCTTGAGGAAGAAAAAAGCCAACTGCCAGATAAATTAGTGGAGGGACACTATGGATGGACATGTATGGACGGGGCCTGCAACCAGATCGTCTGCCATCTTTTAGCCCGAACATCTAGCGCTACCCCATTCACTTAAATTTTTAAAATGGCCGCACACAGTATCAGCCCACACTTAAGAGCACTGCAGCTCCTTTGTTTAATGTGCTGAGACTGGGGGTAGATTGTGATGGAGTCGTTGTCGCACTAAGAACCGTATGAAGCTACACAACTTATAGCTTTAGTACGGAAAATCCAGGTGCATTACTGTGGAACATGTAAACCAATTTAAAAGTGGGTTTACCTGGAGCATGAAGAAGTGACGTATATGCGCTAGAATGCGCTTATTTATGAGTCTCACTAGGACAGGTTCATTAGATTTAGGCACATTCATACACTATTGTTATAGTTACCTAGTTAGTATGGTTAGAAAAAAAGACCTGTGTCCATCAAGTTCAACCAAGGGTGATAAATGTGGGATGAGGGAGGGAGACAAGAATTTTATGTGCATAAAAATTGGCGTAAAAAATCATACATTGTTGCTATGTGTGCCTTATTAGAACCCTATGTAACTATTATTAATCCTATGGTTTTACCACTGTCTGGGAGGAGTTTAGCTCCGCTCCTCTTCCTATGATTTGATGGGACAGGAGTGCTTTCCCCACCGTACTGTACATTAGCACTCAAACTAGAAAAAAAGGGTAGTTCAACCTTTATAGTCTTCATTCCAAAAAGGAGTGGTCAGCGCCACATGTGTGGCTCCATTAGATCCACCAGCACCAGTGATCCCAATGTCAGCTTCTTTTTCTCTTTTATAACAGCATCAGGGCCGGGACGACGGGTAGGCCAGAGGTAGGCGATCGCCTAGGGGACTACCTCTGCCTGTCCCTAAGAGGAGCTGACAGGGGCCCCCGAACCTCCCGGGCTCCAAGCCGCTGCCATGGGCCTGTGAGCATGACTGGCCCTTCAGCTGCTTGTGCGTCAGTGGACGCAAACATAAAGTGCGGGCCTTTTTTCCTGTGAAGCAGAGAGCGAGCGCTCCTGCTCCACAGACAGTGTCGGAACGGCTTCTGGGTCCGACACCAGGGGGCCACCGGGTCCTCATAGCGCTGAGGAACCCGCCAAGACCGTTGCTGCTGAGCTGGGCAGCGTTGCGATGAAGTGATGTCATCGCGATGCTGCCTCTCCTAGGGCGCACAGCCGTTCATAGCTGTTGCGCCCGAGGAGCTGAAGGAGGAGCGTCCCGGCGGCTGGAGCCGTGGACTGAAGAGGAGCGCGAGCGGCGGGGAAGCAGTACGGGTAAGTGTGATATGTTGTTTATTTTTACCTGCTCAGTGCCCCCTATATGCCTGCCAGTGTGCCCCCTATATGCCTGTGTGCCCCCTATATGCCTGCCAGTGGGCCCCCTATATGCCTGCCAGTGTGCCCCCTATATGCTTGCCTGTGTGCCCCCTATATGCCTGTGTGCCCCTATATGCCTGCCAGTGTCGCCACATATATGGCCTGCCGTGTGCCCCCTATTGCCTGCCTTTTGTGCCCCCTATATGCCTGCCTCATTGCCCCTATATGCCTCATCATTAGGCCCCCTATATGCCTGCCTCAGTGCCTATATGCCTGCCTCAGTGCACCCTATATGCTGCCTCAGTGCCCTATATAGAGAAGAATGACGTGCACTCGAATAATTCTGGATGGGGCGGGTGCTAAGTGGGAGGAAAGAGCTACTTTCAACTCAATATCATAACAGGATAAGGATTCCTACAGCACTCGTTTTGGTTTTATGCTCATTATTTTGAAATCTCTTTATAGGTGAAAATATATGCAGTTACAAAATATTTTACAGAATATAGTTACAGAGGGCCATTAGTTTCCATACAAAATTTATTAATCATATATTTAACAATGGCTGAAGGAATCGTGGTGACCATATAGGAAGTTTGTAGGCTGTTACAAAGCCTTTCTCAGCTGATCACTAAAAGAAAAAAACATATGTAAAACGTGTAAAGATATAGTGTGAAGTCAGGAAAAAGGCAGAAAGGGAAATTGTGAATAAAAAAAATGTGGTATAGACTATAGTGAAAAACTAGTACATGCAAGAAGAAAACCAAAAAATACCAGAGAAATGTCAGAAGCATGGGAGTGAGTTAAAACCCAAAGGAAGCCTGTTGGTGGGTTGAGGAAAATGATAAGAATGGGATAAGTCTGAAAAAGAAAGAAGAAAGAGAGACTCGAGGGAATAATCAAGAAAAGGGAATAAGTAATAGACTTACCCATATAGAAAAAATGTCTGATAGTTGGATGTTCATGGAGTATAGAATGTCTTGTAGAAAGAGGCAAAATTTTCTATTGATAAAGAAGGGTGTAAATGTGAATATCAGGTGAGCTGTTTAAAGATACACGCCACTAGAAGTAAAGAAAGGGGTTTCCCTGATAGGGATTTTACCGCAGTGGGAACCGCCTGGGTAGATTTAATCTTAGTTGGATGATGGATAAGGAAAAATGAAGCAGTAACTTATGGAAAAAAGAAATTGTGGGAATCGAGAACAAGCAGAATTACCTTGAGAGAAGTGATATTCAGGGGAATAGGCGCTAGCAGCGGCCGATGCAAGGAGACTCTGCGGTCCTCACTGTGCGCGCTTTGTTACAAGCGCGCGGTCTCGTGTCTTAAGCAGACGCGGCGTATGCCCAGAAGAAGTGAAGCAGTGTGCGCTGTGCGCGGAATACGAGAGCAACGGCGCCTAGAAGCGCCGATGGGAAAATAGAGCTGAGTGTGTGAAAATAGAAGGAAACGTGAGAAGGAAAGAGAAAAAGAAGGGTAATTTGGAAGACAACATAGGGCAGCGGGCAGCATGAATGAGTAAATGTCTATGGCATCGGAACAGTCAAATAGATATAGACAGTTACATCAGTTAAAGGACTTAATATGCGATATGTACAATATAAAGATAGTGCATAGATGGGCACAATGATTGAAACAATTATTCCATAAGTTCCATTATGATAGGAGAAATAGTTATAACATAAAATCAATGCAATGGTGTATAGTATACATATATGGATCAGGGAAAACTCTGCCCCTTGATGGGCATAGTGTGGAACAGCCAGTTAGAACAATATTCATATAATCTGGATAATAGAAACAATGGTCAACTTTACATAGTAAGGCAAGCATATTTGTATCAAAGAACAATAATAGCAGTGTCTATGATATTAATTGTAGCAAAGCAACCAACAAATGGGATGACAATAATGGTATTGTAATCAAGTACAAAAGGATACTGTAAAGACAGATATTCTCACCATCTTAAATTCTATGGTGACATAATTGATTCTCAGCGAATCTGTAAGGAGATATAAATGTCTAATCTAAGCAGAGATAATAATAGGGGAAAAAATTAGAAAATTTATTCGCATTCTCTGTTGAGACACCGGGGATGTAAGGAGCCAACCTGTGTATCCAGTCGGCCTCTCTTTGTTTCAAAAAGTGAAATGTGATTACACACCTATGTGGTCGGGGGACGTGTTCTACGGATTTGATAACGTAGCTGGTTGATTTGGTGACCTTGATGACAAAAATGGGCTGGAGAGGGAAGCTATGTTTTTTTTGATCGTATATTGACTTGTGGGCAGAAAGGCGTCCTTAATCGTTGGAATGGTTCACCAACAGTTTATAACTAGCCGCAGGGACATTTTAACAAGTATACAACATGTGTTGAGTCTACATGTAAAAAACCCTTTAGCTTTATAGGGAGCCAGTAGAGGGATGGTAAAAAATGTTACCCTTAATCACATTTGAGCAATTGATTGCAATGGAGGCACGGGAAAGTGCGCTACTGGGAGTAGTAGATGATGACTGTAGGTTATGTTGTTTAAAGGAACCTATTGTCAGTGCACTAGGAGGTCACACGTATATTTCTGGGGCCGTTTGTAACATAATACGTGCTGTATTTTGGAACTCAGGAAACACTGGGTATCCCTCCCGTAGAATGTGCCAATGTTTTCTGATAATCTGATGTAACTTGGGCATAAGGGGGTGGTAAGTGTTTATAAAATTAAGTTTGGGTAGGTTGGGGCCAAAAATTCGGGGTTTCCTGTAGGCATTCTTAGTATGAGAAATAAGTTGTTGTGGGTATCCCCTATCAGTAAATCTGCGAGCCATCAGGTCTAGTTGTGTGTCACGGTCAGTGGGGTCAGACACAATCCTTCTGACTCTAGTGAATTGAGAAAACGGTAATGAAGTCTTGGTGGTTGAGATGGATGGAAAGCTTTGGAATGCAAGGAGGAGTGAGTTTCTGACCATATATGCCTGCCTGTGTGCCCCTATATGCCTGCCTCGAGCCTATATGCCTTCCTCTGTGCCCCCTATATGCCTGCCTCAGTGCCCCTATATGCTGCCTCAGTTGCCCTATATGCCGCCTCAGTGCTCCTATACGGCTGCCTCAGTGCCTCCTATATACCTGGCCCTGAATTGCCCTATATGCCTGCCTGGAATGCCCCCTATATGCCTGCATCAAGTGCCCATATATGCCTGCCTCAGTGCCCTTATTGCCTGCCTCAGTGCCCCCTATATGCCTGACTGTTTGGCCCCTATATGCCTGCCTCAGTGCCCCTATATGATGCTCAGTGCTCCTATAATATGTCCTGCCTCAGTGCCCTATATAACTGCCCATGACTGCCCCTATTATACCTGCCTATGTGCCCTATATCTATATACCTGCCTGAGTGACCTATATTTTATATATCTGATTGTCTAAGGGTACAATATCTATATACCTGCATGCTTGAGAATATATATCTATATACCTGCTAATGATGGGGACCCTACTATATACCTGCTAATGAGGGGACATAATATAACTGTCTAACTGCGAGGGAACCCTATATAAATTCCTAATCTGGGGGGCGCATATTATACCTGTCTAACTGGAGGGACTAATAGAACTATAAGTAAGAGTTGCTGGAAATGTGAGGATTCTTCTAAGATATTTGTGTCCAAATCTGCAGGGGCCGAGTATTGGCCTCGGGAGCATATCAGCATGAAGGAGTGAACCCGGATGGAGAGAAAAGAACGTCTCCCTGTGAGTCACTAAATGTAACTGCAGTGTTCAGTGTAATCACTTATATGTCTGCGAGCCTACATACAACCAGTATCTTACCACTATATGGTTCACTAGATTATGGCCGTTAATATTATGTAACAGAAGGCTGTGTTACAGCTGATGGTACATATGGTGGTCGGGCGTCGCGTCAGGTCTGACAGGTTTTTTGATCTTAATAGTAATAGTTTTGGGTCTTGGTTTTGTAGGAGTGTTTTTTTAGTAACAATCATTTGTCTGGTAGATTTGCTCCATGTGTAGGTGTATGTTTTGGTGACTGTTATTTCGGGGTATTGTCATACGGAGGGGAGCGGTTTTGAAAAAGCAGATTTGTCAGGGCTGATTTTCATTGTGCAGCGACTGCTGAGGAGATGGACGGGATCTATGAGGAATACTGCAGAAAATTAGTGACAGGGAACAGAAAGTTTTTTCTATGTAACAATACACGCTTGCTGTTCACAATGGGCGTGGAAAAATCAGTGTGAATCCAGCCCTATCTGAGCCACAAAGTAATAGAGAGGGCCGGGCCCGGAAAGTTATTAGATCCTAGCAACGCCCCTGGGAGCAGGTTATGGACTTGTAAGAAGTTACTAAGTGGAGAGAGAGTAACTGGGTGCAGGGGACGGAGTAACTGGTGATAGGGCGGAGGAGGGACTGGCTCAGGGCGAGAGAAATCTAGGGGGGGTTGCAATTTTTTGGGGAGCGACGGGGGCGCTTGGCTGTTACTTGCCTAGGCACCATAATGCCTTGTCCCGGCACTGAGTGTCCACGCATGACCTTAAACCGCAGGACACAAATTAAAAAGTTGCCAGAAGGCAGTATTATTTGAACCATCATTTTACTTGAACTGGACATTGACTATCCCTGTCCTAGGAAACGAAGCATGACCTTAAACCCTGTCTGACCCACAGATAAAAGGAAAAAGGTGTCTTGAACACCATTTTAGTTGAACTGGACATTGACTATACTTGGTCCTGTAACTCCAAACCTGCATGGACCACAGATTAAAAAGTCCCGGAACAAGGTGTCTTTTTAAACTACTATCTTAAGTTGAACTGGGAATTGACTATACCTGTCCTGTATCGCAGCTCATGACCCTCAAACCCACTTGACCCACAGATAAACGTGCCGGAAAAACAAGGAGTCTTTGAACCACCATTTTAGATGAACGAGAACATTGACTATACCTGTCCTGGGCCCAGCATGTTGGCGCTTAAACTGCATGACCCCCAGATTAAAAATTGCGGAAGAAGAGTCTTTCAACCACCATTTTAGTTGAAATGGAACATTGGCTTATAACTGTCCTCGGATCGGCAGCGCAGAACCTCAACCTGCATGACCAACAGATTAAAAAGTGCCCGGAAGAAAGTAGTCTTTTGATGAGAGCAGTATTTAGTGAAATGGACATTTGATTTCCATATCGTGTAACGCAGCAAGACCCAAAAAACACCGCACAGGTGCCCTTTTGGACCATCAGATAAAATGTCGACAATAAGGAACTAAACTATATTAAAAACAACTAGTTTTCAATACTCTTGTGGCTTGAGGTATTGCCATTCTATTGGTGACATTGTTCCACCGTGACATTAGAATGTGAAGCAAACGAACAGATTTTTCCCAGTAGTGTAACGAGGCCTGGCCCGAAATCGTTTGGCATTCTACTGTCAAGTTGGTTTGAGGAAATTAATGTCAAGGCAGGTGAGGCTGTAACGGTGGACCCCCCCACGCAGGTTCAGCTAGCAGGGCCGTGTTACAGTGGGTGCAGGTGAGGAGCCTAGGTTGGCATCCGTTTTATCAATATTCACAGCAAAAATTCCTTATGACGGCTGCAACGAAATCACGTCGTTGCTGAAAGCAGAGTGCGGAAACGGAAGTGTGAGCTAAAACATCCAGCTTCCTCAGTACACAGTTAAGACCTGGGTAGCGCTTGAGAGATTTCTGCCTCTACAAATGCACTTGCCCCTCCGAATATGGAGTGCGACCAATGAGCTTCACTTGGAAAAATGCTTGCTGGTTGACGCTACTGTTTCACACAGGTGCCTTTTTTTGCATTCTTTTTATCATTTACTCAACGTGTGGAGGAATTGTCCTCTGTTCAGCTATTTAAAGTTATACGGTTAAGAAAGGTGGTTTTTTTGCACAATGAAATACAACCCAGCAGTTACTACAAAATTTATTGTATCCTAATGTTAAGTACAAGCTGGCTCTTTTTGAACAAAACTGGGGATGCACTTAAAGGTGAAAATACAGCTATTTAAAAGTTTATACGGATAGAAAAGGTGGTTTTTTTGCACCAATGAAATACAACAGCAGTTACTAGGAAAATTTCTGTATCCATTTTAAGGTGGCTCTTTGAAAAAAACTGGGATGCACAAAAATAAAAAGGTACAATTTCACTCAGAGTGCGAGGTTGTGTGGCAAAAAGTGGTTAAAAAAAAAATGCCATTTCAAAGCAGAGTCTGGGGCTGACACAATATACACCCTCCTTTCAAAGCCAGCCTGTCTGGTCTTGTCTGTCACTTCCTTCCATCCGTCCTCCCTCCCCCCCGCAGCTGTACACGCTAGATGCTTCTTTAAAAGTCTCTATCTAACTAAAACTAAGAACTGAAAAATTCTCTTAATCTACCTATATTCTAATATTCAACTACTAAAGCATTAGTTGTCTGTAGGAATAAAGAGAAGTACTGTTCTCTGAGATGAGCTTGTACTGAGAGAGACGTAGCACTCGTCTATGCTCTAGGAGAGACATGAAACACTGATACTGGAACAGGTAAGTGTTCTATGCAAAACGAGGTTCATGTGATTTTTCAGCCAATTGACAAACCATACCCATCACAATCATGACGTTGCACAAGCTCACCCTGCTCTATGCTTAAGCTGATTTGCTGTCCGCCAAAATGACAGGAAGCGCCGAAAATGGCTCGATAGTAATAGATTATCTGCAGATTAACACCTAAAATATCGCCGTATCGGAACAATTCCGATCAACCTAAAAATCGCGTCGATTTCAACTTTGTCGATTATAATCGCTCATCCCTATAGAAGACAAAGGTCAAAACATTCAGTCTCTAAATAAGAAAATAAAGTAGCCCTATGTGTAGGGATCTCAAGAGACCTCACATTCAGTAAACATAATGGACATAGTCTAGAGAGATTTAGCTTCAGATACAGAGAATTTGAACTCTGAGATCATGGGAATCTCTTTCTCTTCCTGAATAGGGGTCAAAAGATCTTTGATGTTCCTAGGATTGGAGCTTAAGATAGATGCTGCCCTGATCCTCTACTCGACACACCGTTCTTCTCAACAGTTTCAGTTCCTTTTGTCTTATACACTTTCCAGATTGGCTACTGTCCATTTCTGACGGCTCACTTTCATCACTGCCATCTATGTCCTGTGGCTGGTGGTGATGTCATCCTTGTCCTCTCTGGTCATCATGTAGGGTTCTTGATCCACAGACTTCAAGTACTGCCCAGGGGTCTGTGAGGCCTCCTATTTTGGACCTTTGCTTTATGGTAAATTTTGGAAGCCTTCGTCATTTCTACCACCACAGCTGCTGTGGATGGTAAGTGCTTGAAATCCCTGGTCAATAGTGGTCAGTCTGCACCCACGGCTAGTGGTGCTGTGAATCTTGAATGTTTTTGTTCCCCCATGACATGAGGGATGTATCAGAAAGTGACCCAGGTTTGATCAACAGAGTATCCCTTAATGACATTGAATGTGTTCCGGATCTTTCGGAAGCAAACCTTCTTTGGGCATTTGGATTCCCTCCGGGACTTGGTGATGTCTTATGCCCTTGCTTCCCAATATATGGGGAGGCTCCGAAGTCAGACTGTAGGTTGTCCCCTCCAGTCAACTCTGAGTATGGTTGCAAGGAATTTGATGGCCTTCTTACCCTGCTCAGACACCATTGAATCCCCATGGCTTTCCTATGGTGCAGACATTGTGCCCCTCAATGTAGCTGTGGAGGGTTATGGCCTGGACCTCTCAATAGATGCCATCTTTGGTTCAGGGGCTTTACCAGTGGTTTCCATACATGTTGTGGACACCTGTCTTAGCCCAGGACTAGGTGTTTCAGCCTTAGACCAACTTTTTACTCTGTGGAGGTAGTTGTCACTTGTCAAATCGGACATTCCTACAATGCCAGAAGTAAGGTCATAATGTCATCCTGGTCCACAAAAGGGCTATACATACACAGCACTAGGGATGAGCGATATTATCGCCAAAAGTTGAAATCGGCACGGTTTTAGGCTTTCGGAAATTTCGATTACGTGATATTTTTAGGTGAACAATCTTACAGATATAATTTATTACTATCGCGCCATTTTCAGCGTTTTCCTGTCATTTTGGCAGCCAGCCAATCAGCTCCCGAGGATAGAGGGGGAGGGTGTGGAGCGATGTACAAACGTCCACTACTTTTGCGGTGTATGGATCTCAATGGCTGCAAATAACACGTGACTGCATTATTGTTTGAGCTCATTCTATGTCTATGCCACTTCACAGCAGGGACGTGTTGTCGGCGTGTTGTAAACCAATAGCTGTTCTAACAGTCTGAGAGATAGGTCTCTTCTAATACAAGAACCATCCACCTAACTTACAGATTAGAAATTACAGTTTAGATTATAGAGAATATTACTTCCTATTTTGTTAGAGAAGTTATAAGGATATTCTACTGTGTGTGAGCTTGCAGGGGGGGAGAGGAGAGCTGCAGCGGGAGGGGTGGCAGGAGGAGACGGCATTTGAAAAAAAGATATTTTGCAATACACAGTGTGTTCTGTGATCTTCAATTGTAAAAAGCATTGTTTTTTACCACGTTTTGGCCAGCAGACACTCTGATAGGATTGAAAAATTGTCCCTGTCTTTTCAGTTCTATTGCAAATCACTGCGTGTCAGTGTCCAATAACCGGCATAACTTATCCTATAACTTTTAAATAGTTTTTTTGGAAGTCTGTGGTTTTATTTGCCACAAAAAGCTCAGGTTGTACGCATTGTGTTTATACAGATTTGATAGTAAATTACGCTGTTGTCAGTGGTGCAAAGGCCGCATATTTATCCATATGAACATTAAATACTCGTTTATTGCAGTCCGTCATCTGTTTGGCGCAGAGAGCTCAGTTTGTATGGAGATTGTGTTATTCTATTTTGATAGTAAATTAGCCTCGTTGTCAGTGGTGCAAAGGCCCCATATTAATCCATTTATAACATTTAAATACTCTTTTATTTTATTTTTGATTTAATACTCAGAAACAGCAGGTGACCACAGCGTACGGCGGAGGAGACGGACACCGATGCGGACACAGAGCCTTTCTCTCGTTGAATCCAGAAGGCCCGACAGTTTCACAACTTTATCGGTCTTTCATTACGGCGGGTGGTTCGGGGTCCAGGGTGGTGCAAGGCTGCGCCCTCAGCTCTCAGGGTGCATCAATCTGAGGCAAGTCAGGGCTTGTGTTGAAGCGGAGGTGGAGGTAAGCGGAGGTCGTTACGATGTCCCGGCCTTGGACGAGGTTTGGCACGGATTTGAGGCCGGAGAAGGATGATGTGGAAGATCAGTTTGCTTGTGCTCCCTCGACCCAGAGGCTTTGGAATCAAGGCTCCATCTCTCACAATTGGTGCTTGGACTCCATTTCCTCCAACATGATCCTCGCATTAAAGGCCATCAAATGAACACAGCTACTGGGTGGCAACCTTACACCCCACCCAAATAGAGAGTAAAATGCAGGAATTGGAGGACCGGTGCTGAATGATCAAACTGGAGACATCTGTTGCGTCGCTTATCGTTCTTACAAATGTCAGGTGGAACAATGTCAGCAATGTGACAGAGCAGAGTGCAAAGTTAGCAGCAGAAGGGCATTGTGGCAGAAGCCTAATGGGGACCTCTGGCAATCCTTGTTACCACCTCTCTAAAACATGTAATGCAGAGCACACATACGACACACCCAGAGACCGGCTTTAAGATATGGTTGCACAATAGTGCTTGAGCGATTTTTATCGACAAAGTTGAATCGGCATTGGTTTTTATGGTGATCGAAATTTTCCAGATCATGCGTTAATTAAGGTTAAAATCTGTGCATCATCTATTAAGATCGCGCCTTTTCGGCGTTCTGTAATTATGGCGGACAGCAAATCAGATTACAGAATCGAGCATGGGTGAGATGATGTGTGCGACGTCATGACTGGGATGATTGTATGGTTGGATTGGCTGGAAAAATCACATGACCTCGTTTTCCATGAACAGCGTTTCCTGTTTCAGCCTCAGTGTCTCTCAGCGTCTCATAGGGATAGGACCTGCGCATCTGCCTGTGGCCAACAGCTCAGCGAAAATTTGTCTATTTTCTGCACAGAGAAACCTCTAATTTTAGCTGTGAACTGTCCAATTTAGTTAGATTAGAGATATGAAGATTTTATGTAGTTAGCGTAAGGAAATTTTAAAGCAAGGCATCTACCGCTGTAAATTCACCGGCGGTGGAGCGGGGGGGGGGGCCCCGCGGTGCGAAAACACAGACAAGCTATATCTATAAAGAACACTGGATAAAGTTACCAAGATTAGTGTAGGACATTGTATTGGAATTCTTTATTATTTTAACAGTTTGCTATTGAAATATTTCCTGGATATTGGGCAGCCTGAACTTTATTGGATACACATCATTTCTAGTAACTGGAGGTCTCTTTGTTAAGCTGCAAACCTCCATTTTATTATCAGTATACATTTCAGATGGTGGTCATTTCAATTTTACAATTACCACCTGTGGACTGTTGATATATTACCTTGCAGTTAAATTACAATCCAGCAATCTTGTAGTCAGCAAAGGTTGTTTGTTGCCAATATACCTCGCTCGTGTATCGGTACGAAAACATACAGTTACGTGTTTTTGTTACTTTTGCGCAACCACAGCATTGTTCATTGACGCAGCATCTACGTAAATCTTAAAACAGCATTCTATATTCACCACAGGTGATTGAAAGGTTGCAAAAAATATCGTTTTA
Organism: Phyllomedusa bahiana; assembly: GCA_025379985.1. Classification (NCBI taxonomy): domain Eukaryota; kingdom Metazoa; phylum Chordata; class Amphibia; order Anura; family Hylidae; genus Phyllomedusa; species Phyllomedusa bahiana. The sequence goes on along the minus strand of JAODAL010010345.1, from coordinate 14,062 downwards.
TTATACCAAAACTAAACAGTTCAAGTGTTTTTTGCTTTTGCACACACCCAGCATTGTTCATTGACCGCCCAGCATCTACGTAAATTTAAACAGCAATTCTATATTCACCACAGGTGAATTGGAATGGTGCAAAAATATCGTTTATTATACAAACATAAGTTATCGTGTTTTTAGACTTTTGCGCACCAGCATTGTTCATGACGCAGCATATACGTAAATCTTAAAAACAGCTATTCATATTCACACAGGTGAAATGAAAGGTGCAAAAAATACCGTTTATTATACCAAAAACATAAAGTTACGTGTTTTTGACTTTTGCGCACCCAGCATTGGTCATTGACGCTAGCATCTACGTAATCTATAAAAACCAGCAAATTCTATATTCACCACAAGTGTGAATTGAAAGGTGCAAAAAATACCAGTTTATATATCAAAACATCGAACAGTTACGTGTTTTTGACTTTTGCAACACCCAGCATTGTTCATGACGCAGGCATCTACGTAAAATATTAAAACAGCAATTCTTTATTCAACACAGGTGAATGAAAGGTTGCAAAAAATACTGTTTATATGTATTCCAAAACATAACAGTTTACGTGTTTTTGACTTTTGCCACACAGCATTGTTCATTGACGCTGCATCTACGTAGTAAATCTTAAAACAGCAATTCTATATTCACCACAGGTGAATTGAAAGGTGCAAAATAATATCGGTTATTATACCAATAACATATCAGTTACGTGTTTTTTGGGACTTTTTTGCCGCACCAGCAAGCATTGTTCATTGACGCAGGCATCTACGTAAAAATCTTAAACAGAATTCTATATTCACCACAGAGTGAATTGAAAGGTGCAAAAATACCGTTTGATTATTACTCAAAACTTAAACAGTTACGTGTTTTTAGACTTTGACCAGCATTGTTCATGACGCTAGCATCTACGTCATCTTAAAACAGCAATTTATAGTTCACCACAGGTGAATTGAAGGTGCAAAAATGACCGTTTATTTATTACCAAAATACTAACAGTTATGTGTTTTTGACTTTTGCAACCCATTGCATTGTTCATTGCAGCAGGCATTCTACGAAATCTTAAAACAGCCAATTCTATATTACCACAGGTGATTGAAAGGTGCATAAAAATACCGTTTATTATTACCAAAACATAAACCAGTTAAGTGTTTTTTGACTTTTTGCGCACCCAGCATTGTTCATGACGCAGACATTACGTAAAATCTTAAAAAACAGCATTTCCTATATCAACCACAGGTGAATTGAAAGGATGCAAAAAATACTGTTTATTATATCAAAACATAAACAGTTACGTGTTTTTGATTTTGCACACCCAGCATTGTTCATTGACGCAGCATCTACGCGTGAACTCTTAAAACGCAATTCTATATTCACACAGTGTGAATTGGAAAGGTGCAAAAAATATTTCGTTTATCCTATACAAAACATAACAGTTTACGTGGTTTTTTAATTTTGCGCACCAGGCATTGTTCATTGAGCAGCATCTACCGTTAAAATCTTAAAAAACCAGCACTTCTATATCACCACAGGGTGAATTGAAAGGTGCAGAAAATTACGCGTTTATTATACCAGAAACATAACAGTTAAGTGTTTTTTGACTTTTGCGCAACCGAGCATTGTTCATTGACGCCAGCATCTACGTAAATCTTAAACAGCAATTCTATATCTCACACAGGTGAATTGAAAGGTGCAAAAAATATTGTTTATTATACCAAAACAATACAGGTACGAATTTTTTGACTTTTTGCACACCCAGCATTGTTCATTGACGCAGATTCTACGTAAATCTTAAAACCAGCAATTCTATATTCACCACAGAGTGAATTGATGGTGCAAAAAATATCGTTTATTATACCAAAACATAACAGTTACGTGTTTTTTAAATTTTGCGACCCAGGCATTGTTCATTGACGCTAAGCATCTACGTAAATCTTCAATAACAGAATTCTATATTCACCACAGTGTGAATTGAATTGATAAGTGCAAAAAAATACGTTTACTTATACCAAAACATAACAGTTACGTGTTTTTGAATTTTGCGCACCGAGCATTGTTATTGACGGCAGCATTACGTAAAATTTAAAACAGCAATTCTGATATCACCACAGGTGAATTGAAAGGTGGCAAAAAATATTGTTTATTATACCGAAAACATAACAGTTCCGTGTTTTTTATACTTTTGCGCACCCAGCATTGTTCATTGACGCGAGATTAGTAAATTTAAAACAGCAATTCTATATTCACCACAGGTGAATTGTAAGGTGCAAAAAAAATACGTTTTATTTATACCAAAACATAAACAGTTAAGTGTTTTTTGACTTTTGCTGCACCGGCATTGTTCATTGACGCTGAGCATCTACGTAAATCTTAAAACAGCAATTCTATATTCACCACAGGTGTAATTGAGAGGTGCACAAAAAATATTGTTTATTATACCAATAGCATAAAACAGTTACGTATTTTTTTCTTTTGCACAACAGGCATTGTTCATTGACGCAGCATCTTACGTAAATCTTAAACAGCAATTTCTATATTCACCACAGGTGAAATTGAAAGGTGCAAAAAATATCGTTTATTATACCAAAAACATAACTGTTTACGTGTTTTTTAACTTTTGCGCAACCAGCATTGCTCATTAGACGCAGCATCTACGTAAATCTTAAAACAGCAATTCTATATTCACAAGGTGAATGTGAAAGGGGGCAAAAAATACTGTTTATTATACAAAAACATACAGTTACAATGTTTTTTGACTTTTGCACCACAACAGCATTGGTCATTGGCCAAAGCATTTTCTACTTAAATCTAAAACAGCAATTCTATATATCACCAACTGGTGGAATTGGAAAGGTGCAAAAAAATATCGTTTATTATACCAAAAATAACAGGTTACGTGTTTTTTGACTTTTGCGCACCAGCATTGTTCAATGACGCAGCATATACGTAAATCTTAAAACAGCAATTCTATATTCACCACAGGTGAATTGAAAGGTGCAAAATAATACCGTATTTATTTTATCAAAACATAACAGTTCGTGTTTTTGACTTTGGCACACCCAGCATTGTTCATTGAAGCAGCATTCTACGTAAATCTTAAAACAGCAAATTCTTATTCACACAGGTGAATTGAAGGTGCAAAAAATTACCGTTTATTATACCAAAAAATCACAGTACGTGTTTTTTGACTTTTGCACACCCAGCATTGTCATTGACGCAGCATCTACGTAAAATCTTAAAATCAGCAATTCTATATTAACCACAGGTGAATTGAAAGGTGCATAAAAATACCGTTTATTATCAAAAAAATAAACAGTTACGTGTTTTTTGACTTTGCGCACCCAGCATTGTTCATTGACGCGAAGCCATCTACGCAAATCTTAAAACAGAAATTCTATATTCCCTACAGGTGAATTGAAAGGTGCAAAAAATAATGTTTATTATACCAACAACATAACAGTTACGTGTTTTTTTGAACTTTTGCACACCCAGCATTTTCATTGACGCAGCATTCTTACGTGATCTTAAAACAGCAATTCTATATTCACCACAGGTGATGAAAGGTGCAAATAATATTGTTTATTTTTACAAAAACCTAACAGTTACGTGTTTTTTAACTTTTGCGCACCCAGCTTGTTCATTGACGCAGCATCTCGGTAAATCTATAAAACAGGCAATTCTATATTCACCACAGTGTGAATTGAAAGGTGCAAAAAAATACGTTTATTATACAAACATAACAGTTACGTGTTTTGTGACTTTGCGCACGAGGCATTGTTCATTGACGCAGCATCTAAGTAAATCTTAAAACTAAAACAGCAATTCTATATTCACCACAGGTGAAATTGAAAAGGTGCAAAAAATATTGTGTATCTATTACACAAACATAAACGAGTTACGTATTTTTTTGACTTATTGCCAACAACCACCCCTCACCCCCCCAGCATTGTTAATTGACGCGAGCATCTACGTAAATCTTAAAACAGCAATTCTATATTAACACAGGTGGAATTGCAAAGGTGCAAAAAATATCGGGTTTACTTATTCCAAAACATAACAGTTACGTGTGTTTTTAACTTTTGCGCCACCAGCATTGTTCATTACGCAGCATCTACGTAAATCTTAAAACAGCAATTCCTTATATTCCACCAACAGGTGAATTGAAAAGGTGCAAAAAGACCGTTTTTTTATACCAAAGCATAACAGTTAGGTGTTTTGTGACTTTTGCGCAAGCCGTGCATATGTCATGACGGCAAGCATCTACGTAAATCTTTAAAAACAGCAATTCTATATTTCACCACAGGTGAAATTGAAAAGTGCAAAAAATATTGTTTATGTATACCAAAACATAACTGTTTACGTGTTTTTTAAACTTTGCGACACCCGCATGTCTTATTGACGCAGCAAATACGTAAATCTTAAAAACAGCCCAATTCTATTATTCACCAACAGGTGGAATTGAAAGGTGCAAAAAATACCGTTTATTATACCAAAAACATTAACAGTTACGTGTTTTTTTACTTTTGCGCACGAGCATAGTTTCATTGACGCAGCATATAACGTAATCTTTAAACAGCAATTCGGTATATTACCACAGGTGAATTGAAAAGGTGCAAAACATATTGTTTATTATACCAAAACTTAACAGTTACGTATTTTTTGTACTTTGCACACCCAGCAGTGATTCATTGACGCAAGCATTACGTAAATCTTAAAACAGCAATTCTATATTCACCACAGGTGAATTGAAAGGTGCAAATATAACAGTTTATTATACCAAAACATAACAGTTACGTGTATTTTAACTTTGCGCACCAGCATTGCTTTCATTGAGCCAGCATCTACGTAAATCTTTAAAACAGCAATTCTATATTCACCACAGGTGAATTGAAAAGGTGCAAAAAAATACCGTTTATTATACCAAAACATATCAGTTACGTGTTTTTTTGACTTTTGGCACCGAGCATTGCTTCAATTGACGCAGCATCTACGTAAATCTTAAACAGCAATTCGATTTTCACCACAGTGAATTGAAAGGTGCAAAAAAATAACTGTTTTTTTTACCAAAACATAACAGATACGTGTTTTTGACTTTTGCACAACAGGCATTCGTTCATTAGACGAAGCTTCTACGTATAATCTTATAAAACAGCAATTCTATTTCACCCACAGGTGAATTGAAAGGGTGGCAAAAAAATACGTTTATATTACCAAAACTTAACAGTTTACGTGTTTTTGACTTTTGCGCACCAGGCATTGTTCATTGACGCAGGCATCTAACGTAATCTTTAAAACAGCAATTCTATATCACCAAGGTGATTGAAAGGTGCAAAAAATACCGTTTATTATATCAAACATAAAAACAACAGTACGTGTTTTTTGACATTTTGCACACCAGCATTGTTCATTGACGCAGCATCTAGGTAAAATCTTAAAACAGCAATTCTATATTCACCCACAGTGTGAATTGAAATGTGCGCAGAAAATACGTTTATTATACAAAACATAACAGATACGTGTTTTTGACTTTTCGCCACACCCAGCATTTGTTCATTGACGCAGCATCTACGTTTTTAAGTCTTAACAACAGCCAATTCTATATTCACCACAGGTGAATTGAAAGGTGCCAAAAATACGCGTTTATTATACCAAATACATAACAGTTAAGTGTTTTTTGACTTTTGCGCACCAGCATTGTTCATTGACGCTAGCATCTACGCAAATCTTAAACAGCAATTCTTATATTCACCACCAGGTGAATTGAAAGGTGCAAAAAATACTGTTTATTTATCAATAACATTAAAAACAGTTACGTGTTTTTTGACTTTTGCACACCCAGCTTGTTCATTGACGCAGCATCTACCGGGTGAATCTTAAAAACAGCCAAATTCTATATTACCACAGGTGAATTGAAAGGGTGCAAAAAATATCGTTTCTTATACCAAAACATACAGTTACGTGTTTTTTAACTTTTGCGCACCCGCATTGTTCAATTGACGCTGAGCATCTACGTAACATCTTAAAAAACAGCAATTCTATATTCACCTCAGGTGGAATTGAAAGGGTGCAAAAAAATACCGTTTATCTATACCAAAAATAACAAGGTTAAGTGTTTTTTCGACTTTTTGCGCACCGAGCATTATTCATTGACGCAGGCACTAAGTAAATCTTAAAACAGAATTCTATATTCACCACAGTGGGTGAATGAAGGTGCAAAAAATATCGTGTTGTATACCAAAACATAACAGTTACGTATTTTTGGACTTTTGCACACCCAGCATCTGTTCTATTGACGCAGCATCTAGTAATCTTAAAACAGCAATTCTATATTCACCAACGGGTGAATTGAAAGGTGATAAAAAAATTATCGTTCTATTTACAAAACATAACAGTTACGTGTTTTTTTTAACTTTGGCGCACCAGCATTGTTCATGACCAGCATCTACGTAATTCTTAAACAGCAATTATATATTCACCACTGGTGAAATTGAAAAGGTGCAAAAAATACGTTTATTATACCAAAACATAAACGTTACGTGTTTTTGACTCTCGCGCAACCGAGCAATTGTTCATTGACGCAGCATCTACGTAAATCTAAAAACAGCAATTCTATATTCACCACAGCGTGAATTGAAAGGTGCAAAAAATACCGTTTTATTATACCAAAACATAACAGATACGTGTTTTTTGGACTTTTGCTCCCAGTACGATTTGTTGATAGAACCTTGAAGTTAAATTGAATCCAGCAATTTTGTTTTGATTAGAGGGATTTGAGAATAAGCTGTGATTTGCGTCTTTTAATAGAGACTTTCCAAAACTATTCCATACTTCTCCAATTTTTATATTTTCTGAACATGGAGCGAAATGCAGGTGGTAAGCGAGCAAAGAGGGGGGTGCACATGGAGTTAGAGGTACGGAGAAGGTGTCCTTCCATGCTGGCCGGACAAACACGCATGCAGCGGATCGTCAGTTGCAGGACCGTCAGCCTGTCATCACTGGGTCAGGCCCAGTGAATCTAAGTAACGAAACATTCGGGGTCGCCAATCTGTCCTTCAGTGGTTAATGCAACCTGCATCTTAGCAGTCTTACCTCTCGTCCTCGCAGTCACGGCACAAATGTCGTCATCAGCATCATCAGCATCCGTCCAACATGAAGCAGCCCAAATGTAAACTCGTGTACCCACCACTGTGGATAATCCATTGTCTGAATACATTTTTGATTAAAAAATGCGGTTGGGGTCAGAAGGCATGTTAAAAGATCAAGAGGATGATTTAGTCTGCTCTGACGCGGGTTACTGATGCCATCAGAGGAGGTGAAGGAAAGGGCCGGTCAATTGGCAAAAATCCCGGGCGGTAGGCAACGCCTTGCAGTGCCCTTGCTCGTAGCCCGCAGCTTCTGGATGCAGAAAGTCAGGACGACCAAGTCACCTGTGTTGATGATGATGATGATGACGACATTGCGGATCCATCCTGGTTTTTTTCCGCAGAATTTGCTTGCGAGAGCTTCATGAGTGTACGAGGAGTAAGACGATGGGGTAGTGTTCAATACGGGTCCCGCCACAAAAGGGAGAGGGCGGTCGCAGAAGTCCGCTGATATGATTCCGCCAGCCCGGTCAGCGCAAACCCCGCTCCTCGCTTATCGCCGTCAAAAAGGTCCAGAACCCTCCAAGCCTGGGCCTTCTTTGAGCAAGCCTCTGATTCACCCAGCGGATGTCATATGCCGGGCCTTTGCCGTAAAGCATAAGTAGAGGCAAGAACCTTAAATTTGGGTTTAAACCCCCACCAACATGTCTAGTCACATGCAGCGAATGCATGAGTTGAAATGGAGGGAACACTTGGCCAAAAAAGGCCAGGACCGACGCCGGGCCTCCAACCACTGTCACACCCTCTGTCTCCGCCTCCTCCTCCTCCAAAACCACCAAGCGTTTTTCAGCTGCCCCTGTCTCTCAGAGTCATGATCAGGGGTCAGCCTCCGCTTCAGCCTCCCCCGTCGCCCCAGTACACCAGCACCACCAGGAGACCCATCCTACCCCTTCTCCTTCCGCCAGTTTGACCACCTTTCAAAGCCGTACAGCGGCCAGTCTAGCAGCCAGCCTTTCGTCTTCCAGGTTTGGGAGCAGAAGAAAACACTTTAACCCAAACCATCCCCAAAACCAAAAGCCTGAATTCGGCATTGCCAGGCTTTTGGCCTTGGAAATGTTGCCTTTCCGTCTGGTGGACACAGATGGGTTCCGCCACGTCATGGCCCCCGCCTGCCCCCAATACCAGATGCCGAGCAGGCATTTCTTTGCCAGAAAAGCCGTCCCTGCCCTGGCCAGCCACGTGTCATCTAAAATTTCAAGCGCGTTGTCTGCATCTGTGTCCGAAAAAGTCCATCTCACCACCGACACATGGACTAGTAAGCACGGCCAAGGCCGCTATATCTCTGTGACAGCTCACTGGGTGAGCTGGGTGGAGGGCTCTGGGGGTGATGGTGGCTCTCGGGCTCGGCGCACGCTCTTCAAAACCGCAGGGATGGTGCAGGGCTCTTTCCCCCAAAGGTCCTCTGGTTTGGGGGATCAAGTGCCCAGAGGACCCCAAGGCCGTGTTGAAATTAATCTGCCTTGGGGGACCGTACCACACAAAAGGTCAGGAGCTGTGGACGGCTCAAGCAACGAGGACCGAGCGCACCAGGCAAGGTGGTGTGCGATAACGGCGAAATCTCCCTGGCCGCCCTTAAGATCGGTAGCTGGAGCACTATCCCTTGCCTGGGACATGTCATGAACCTTGTCGTCCAGAAATTTCCAAAAGAGCTACCCGGGTCTGGACTGCCTGCTGAAGAAGGCTCGAGGTCTGAGTTCGCACTTCCGCCGTTCGCACCCTGCTTCGTCCCGCCTGGCTGCGTTGCAGCGTCAGCTCGGCCTCCCCGTCAACCGTCTCATTGTTGACGTGGCAACACGCGGGAAATTTCCCACCCTCCACATGTCCAGCGATTGTGGCAGCAGCGCAATGCCATTACGCAGTACGAAGTGACACATGGCCTGACAAGCAGCGGTATGGACCTCGGGGTGTTGAACCACCGAGAGTGGAGGCAGGTGAAAGAGCTCTGCACCATCCTTGCCAGTTTTGAAGAAGCCACCAAAATGGTCAGTGCGGACAATGCCCTTGTCAGCATGAGCATTGTGGTGATCTTAGTTCTGGAACGATAGTTGGAAAACTCTGAAACAACAGGCCCCGCCAGCGACGGGGGGAGGAACAGATACAGTTACGGACACGGAGCCTTTCTCTCCGTCAAATCCACAAGGCCCGACAGTTTCACAATTTCATCAGTCTTCATTAGGCAGTGGTTCGGGGTCCAGAGCTAGTGCAAGGTGGTGCATCAGCTCTCAGGGTGCAATCATCTCAGGCAAGTCAGGGCTGTGTTGAAGCTGTGCGGAGGTAGCGGAGGAGGAGGAGGAGGAGGAGGTATTCCTAGACACGATGTTACCGACGTCCCTGCCTTGGTAAGAGGTTGGCGGCGAATTTGAGGCTTTAGGAGGAAGATGAGGAAGATCAGTTTGCTAGTGCCCTCGACCCAGAGGGGTTGGGAAATCAAGGCTCCCTCTCTCACATGAGTGCTTGGATGCTCCATTTCCTCCAACTGATCCTCGCATTAAGGCCATCAAAATGAACAAACAGTTACTGGGTGGCCACCCTCCTGGATCCCGGTAGAAAACAAAAATCAGACTTTCCTTCCACCACCCAAATAGAGAGTAAAATTTCAGGAAATGGAGACCTTGCTGATTGATCAAACTGGAGACATCTGTTGTGTCTGCTTCACGGGTTCCCCAAATGTCACGGTGGAACAACATCAGCGACGTGACAGCAGTGGTGTGCCAAGTAGGCGTAGCGGCAGCAGCTGGCCAGGGGGCAGTAGCCTATTGGGTGAACCCCTGGCAATCTTTGTTTACCACCTCACCAACGCATGCAATGCAGGCACAAAATCCAACACACAGAGATCAGCTTAAGATCATGGTGCACGACAACTGCGTCTCAACACCGATGTTTTTGCATGTGTTCCGGACCTAATAGACTTCTGGGTATCCAAAATGGACGAATGGGCCCGAGCGGGCTCATCAGCCATAGAGGTGTTGTCCTGCCAGCAGCCAGCGTCATATCTGAGCGGGGACCTTCAGCACAGCTGGGAAGTCTTTACAGACAAACGCATCCGGCTTTCCACAGATAATGTGGATCGTTTGACTTTCATCAAGATGAATCAGGCATGGATCCTGATGATGTTGTGGCCCCAATTGCCGAGGTCACCCATTAGTTGCCGGTCTACTTACATTCCTTTTCAAACAGAAATGGTCTCTTGAAAAAATTTTTTTTAAATGATCATTTCTTAAATGCAATTTTTATTCTCTTTTCCCAACAGTTTCATTTTTGCTGGTTTTGCTGTGAGGAGACTGTTAAAAGACAGCAAGGTTTTATGACAACACGTATTCCATTTACTCATTTTATCTTAAGAAGTTTTCGGCTTTGTAAATAGTTTTTGAGGTCATGTTGTGTGGATACAGCTAAAATTTATGGTCTTTTGGAAACAGAAATGTGGTTTAAAAGTGGCTTTCCCCCCCAAAATTTTTTAAAATAGGGGCGGGAAAAGTCAATTTTTTTTTTTTTGGGTCATGTGCTGTGAAAAGCAAAAATCATGGTTCTTTGGAACGAATGTGGCTTCTAAGGGGCATTTTCCCCCCAAATTTTTAACAGTGGTGAGAAGTCATTTTTTTAATTTTTTTGGGTCATGTGTTTGAAAGCAGCAAAATAAGGTCCATTTAAAAAAAGGTTTCTAACAGACATTTTTTTTCACAATTGCCCAAAGGGCCAAGGGTCATGCTTTAAATTTTTTTTGGGGGCATTTTGTTTGAATGCAGCAATACTACAGGCCCTATTCGAAAAAAATGTTGTTTTATTGACATTTGTTTTCAAAATGGTAAAAGTGGCTCATGGGTTTCTTTAATTTTTGGGGGATTTTGTTTTTGGGTATAAAAAAATCACAGACAAAAAAATCAAAATTTTGCCTATTTGGGTTTAAAAATTTGTACAAAAATTCCAGTCAAGAAAAAAACCCAATTAAAAAATAACTTTTACTTGATATGCCTTAAAAAAAGAATCCCCAAAATGGGGCCCCACAGCAACAAACACCAAAATTTTTTCTCCTAGAGAGGAAGAAAGTGGTTCCTCTAAATCTAAATACCCAAAATATAGGGTCTGACCCAGGGGTGAAAATTGCCCCCTGGGCGAGTAGTCCCCCCCAACAGGAGCGGCCCCACTTTTGAAGGCCCCCTAGGTCAGACCCTTAAACGTTCAAAAAGGATAAACCCAGCAGGACCCCATATGTGTATGACCTCTAGGAAAAAATTAATCCCAATAAAACATTCTTTTTAGTCCTGTAAAAAACTAAAAAAAAAAAAACCAAAACAACGTTCTGTTGTATCATTGATCAAAAACCTGTGTGATTTTTTCAAGCCCCACAAAAAAAAACAAAGTTCCGTTGTTCTTTAAATTAAAAACCCCTGGTGATTTGTTCAAGACCCGACGCGTTTCCCCAAAAATTTATAGGGGTTCTCAGGGGTAACAAGAGAACTTTTTAGCCAACAAGACTAAAATCACAAATCATAGACAAAAATAGAAAAAGATACTTAGCAATGATATCCTTAATGGTGGTTTAATGCTGTCAAGAAACCCAATAAGAAAAAATTGTGATGTGTCTATCCCCTCGTGTGGCGATACTGCCAAGCATCCATGTCCCCATGGAGATCTTTAAAGTGGACACCCCCGGAAGTGATCCCCAAAACCCCCAAAAATCACTTCCCTGTCCCTCCCCCCCCCCCCCCGGGACTTTGAGGCCCGCAGAGAGAGTAGAGATCTTCATTCCCAGATAGTTAAGGGAAGAGCAGGTGCCCCTTTTGGGGGTGGGTAAGGGTCTACCGACTAACACCACATAATTCGCGCAGAGGTGCAGGATGTAATACGCAGACACCGTTCAGAGCAAAACGCTACTGAGGTCAAACATCCCGCGCCGATACAAACATAATAACAGGAAAAAAAAGCATACTTTGCTGTATAAAAAAAAAACCCAATCTATACATAGAGTGAAAAATAATAAGAGGGAAGCATAAAGCATCGCCCCCTGGGATCATAATCAGATAATAAAAGACAAAAGATGTTTTGGGTGGCAACCCCTGCCCTTTATAACCAACCTGGCCGATCACCAAAGTGAACCTTCATACCTTTGGATTTTTTAAAAAGATATAGAAAATACAGTTAAAACACCTTTGTCATAAACAATAGATTACGGTATACCCAGTACAAATTGTAAAAATATCTGTAGTAACTTATTTGGATAAAAAAATTTAATGAATAATTTTACAAGAACACCCCAAAATATAGTAACTCATTCAGGCCCTCGGTTGCATAGTTTTGAGTATACGTCCCTTCGTCTCCTTTTCAGAGGGGGATTTTATCTATGTCACCTTTTTAGAGGAAAATCTGGATTTTTTCAAAACAAACAAAAAAAAAAAACAAGTATAATCACCCTTGTGGACTCCCACACATGCGGGCCAATGGGGTGTCTCTGCGTGTCTCACATCCCCCCAAAAGTTCCCATTTTTTTTGATGTATCTAGTTGTTTTTTTTCCCCATACTTTTTTTACATGCAGGGGCAGAGTTTATCCCTTTTGAGTAACAATTTAAGAATTCTCGGATCCTGAAATTTGTCCTTGACCTGACAACAAAATTCCTTGGTTTTTTGCAAATAGGGGGTGTACACACTTACCACAACGTACTACCAAAAGGTCTACGTTTAACCAAGACTGGGGTTTGGGGGAGTGTTAGTGTAGTTTTAAAATTTTCTTGCAGGGGCCTCCCTCTCGATAGCACAGGGGGGCTAAAAGAACAATTCCTTCCCAATCCCTTTTCAGCTCGTAAATATCCCGTATTTTTTCAAGATCTTAATACTTCACACTAAAAACATATACGTCCCAATTTTCTCACTTCGATTTCCTTGGTTTTCTTTTTGGACAGGGATGAGAAGGACTTCTATCCCTTTTCCAAAGGGTATTTAAAGGCCCATTTAAAACGGCAAAGGATAACCCCCTCCAAGAAAGCGTTCCCCAGGTCTTGGACTGTCATGAATTCTTGCTCTATTTGCTTGGGTCAAAGGGGGGGGTTTGGAAAGAACAGATGCGGGTTCAAAAAAAACCGAGTTAAAAAAAAGAAAAGAAAAACTGGTAAGTAAACAAACTCTTTTATTTAATACTTCAATTCATTTTAAATTTTTTTTTTTTTTTTTTATTGCTGTTGCCCAGGATAATGGCCAGCTTCATGGCAACTTCCAGCAGTGCACAATCTCCATATGTTGCACTACTGGAGCAAGAGATCCAGGGGAATACGCTGTAGCAGATTGGGGCAGTTGCTACTCTGGAGCTCGATTTTTAAACCCAGGGAGCAAAATGCGAAACTGAGGGCGATTGAAATGAAGAGAAGGTTTGCTTCTCTTGGGGCAAACAATTAGGGGCTAAATTGGGGGTGGAGCATTGGATCGCAGGGGGAGCCGTGTAGCTGGGTTAATGTAGAAGGGGGGAGCCAGGGGGGGGGGGACCAGAAAAAGGAAGGCCGCTTCCTCCCGAGATTCCAAGCAAAAATTTCCAAGTTGGGGACAATGCTGGGGAAAAAGTTCAGAAAAGGAGCCCATGACACTGCCTTCCTAGCAGCCGGGAAAGCGCCCATTAGTAGTTGGGGGGTTGGGAATGCAGGTAAGAAAAACGTTAGTATTGTAGGGGGTTCTATAATCAGGAAGACGGATAGAAAATTTGTCGCCAGGACCCCCCTCAACCCAATGGTTTGTGTCTCCCTGGGGCCAGGGTTCGGCATGTGGGGACCGGGTGGATAAATTTTGGGAGGGGCGGCGAGACCCCCCTGTTGTGGTCCATGTTGGAACCAATGACAGATACACGGGAGGGGAGGCTCCTAAAGAATAATTTTAAAAAACTAGGCTCAAAGCTGAAAGGATAAAAGG